>JBBMEG010000022.1:13451039-13466545 GCA_037832605.1 Cyclanthera cordifolia
AAGTGTAGTATCTGTTCTTATCAGTTTAATATCTGATACGTGGGCCATTGGCCCACATGATATTAAATTAATTTTTTATAGGTGAGGGCCCACAACAGTAGCTTGCTACTGGGACTCTCGAGTGTCGCCTTTGCGTTGCACTATAGCATGGGCCAGGCTCACCCCTCCAAATATTCATACCAAATATTATCTTCCAATTACCATCCTTAATAAAATTTATGTATATACACACGCATTAGTTCACACTTGCCCATTAATTAGGAGTTGAAGGCAACCTTTGTACATTAATATTTTCTTTTTGTTAACCAAGAAATATGCACTAACAAAAATATTAAAAAAATGTTATTTAAATATTTAACTGTAATTTTAACAATTATTTTTATCTTTATTTTGAAATAAATCCAAGTTACTTGAATGAAATGTTTAGAAATCTAATGGTAAAGACAATGGGGTTGCAACACGTGTCATTAACCCTTCCAAACAAGTAGTTAATTTACCAATCATGTGATAACCTTCTTCTTCTATATTAAAAAATGGGAAAAATGAGGATTGATCATTCTCTAACTTGTAGAGAAAAAGAATCCTCTTTGAGCTTCGAGAGAGCATCGTTGAGAGATCGCTCGTGAGCGTTTGTGGAAACCATGATTTGCGTTTTTAGGCTCCAATGAATTTTCTCAGATGGTCCAGGTGTGAGCGTATCTTGGGGCTCCATTTTTGTGGAGGTTTCTCCCCCTTTCTCTCTACAGTTCTTCTCCTTTAAGTGGTTGGTTTCTTATAGGTTGCAATGTAGTTTAATTTATGGGTTAGTTTGTGAATCTCTGATGAATTTTTTGTCTTATGTCCTATTAGTCTATGGTTGGATTAGTTGTATTTTTCTGTTTGTTCAGTTGCGTCCCTGTGGGGAAATGGTTGTTAAAAGCACTTTTGTTGTTAGGAAGGCTATTGTTCCTGTCGGTCGTGTCGATTTTCGATAAAAATTGACATCGAACCGGTCTTATCAGTTTGCTTGAAAATAAAATCAAATCGACCGGTCGGTTAAGTCGGTCAAAACGGTTTGATCGATTAATTTATTTTGATTTTTTTCCCTTTTTTTAATTAAAAAACATATTGATCGTACACTTTTTTTATTAAAATTTTGAGAATTAATTAAAAAAAAAATGAAGATATTGAAACTTTTTGGAAATATTTTTAATTAAATTAATTTTACAATAATATTAAATATATGAAAATTATTAATATTACGTAAAGGATATTTATTAACCAACAAGCTGAACCAACCGAAAATTCCGCTTTAATATTTTTTTTAACTCAGACCGACCGAAACCAACTGACTACCTGTCCTTAATTCAATCAGTTTCGATCAGTCGAATCAGTTTTCAGGAATGTATGAACATCCCTACTTGGCGGGAGGGGAAAAGGCCTTTGATAGAGGTCAACCCTCTCCCTTTCTCTTTGGTAGAGTCCTTTACTTCGGTCATGGATATGGATATGCTAAAGATCGTCTTAAAAACCCCGAGTCGGGTGAAGAGTTCGTTTGAGCCTATCCATTTGAAGAATTGCTACTTCATAATGATCAAGGCTAGAGTTTGTAAGACTTCATTCTTAGCGCTTAGTCTTCATTATCGTATTGTTCTTTATGGTGATCACACTCCAAATTGTGGAGTCATACTAGTTTGTGGTCCCGTTTATGTGGGAGGATTGGATGTTATGGGTTGGTTTGCTGATTAATGAAGTTTTTTTCTAAAAAAAAAAAAAAACTATTAATATTAATCCACAAATGAATATTTATCAATTCCAATCATAATTAATATCAATACATAGACGAGTAGTTAAATAAACATGAGATACTCGTGAAAAAGAATGAAGAGTTCGTAGTTTTGTTTTAGACAAAAAGACACTGATGAAAAAAAAAACAATTGAACACGAACCAAGATAGTTCAAGAAAATATATTCATGTTGAATTTCATTAATGGTCAGGTAATTCAATCTTAGAGATTTTGATAAAGAAGGAAAAAAAAACAACATATATTCATCAAACTATTCGATAAACTTGAGATCTGAACATTCTTTTTAATATTGACATCTTAAATGTTGTATGAGACAAATTGTTGAATAAGAAAAAAAAAATGTCAAAAGGCTGAAGAGGAATGGAGAAAAAATGGGCAAGTCAAAACACTCTAGTCCATATGATTTGAAAATCTAAACTTTAGTCTCTAAAGTTTGGAGAAATATAGAATTTAATCCTTATGATTTGGAGAAAAATATAGAATTTAATCTTTATGGTTTGAAGAAATAGAATTTAGTTCTTATGATTTGATAAATCTAAAAAATAATCTATATTATTCGTAAATCATAGGCGATGGATTATGTATTCTTTTCCAATTAATTACTTATCTCACACTTTCATCATTAAACAAAAAAATAACTAACTTCTAAGTATTTTATTCACAACAATTACGAACAACGAACTATTTTTTAGATTTTATCAAACCTTAGGGACTAAATTATAATTTTTCAAATCATAGGAACTAAATTGTGGATTTTTCCAAACCATAGGGACTAATGTCTAGATTTTGAAATCATATGGACTAAAATTATAGCTTTCATGAAACTATATGGACTAAATTTATAATTTACCCTAATTTAAATTATACCCAAATTACCCAAAGTGGAGGGTATAAATGGAGTTTTGCCTACAAAAATAATAGAATTATTACACTAAAATGAGAAACATAGGTCTATAGATAGAGGGGCAAAGACTTGTATTAAGAGCGAGAGAGGCAATGGTTTTATATCAGACAATTTCTACAACCTCATAAGCTAAAATCATACAGTGGTAAAAACAAATTTAAACCAAAAAAAAGGGGACAATATAGAACCTGATACAGATTTCTCACCACTATTGAGTTTTTGTCTATTTCTTTAATTCTAGGCATCATCTGTCCCAACCAGAGCGTCTCTTCCTTTCTTTCGGCCTATCGCCAGAACTGCGATCAGATCATACGATGCACCAAATGAGGATATTGATAAAAGTATTAATAGTAGTAAAAGTGACCAACAAACAAAAAACGAGAAAATTTAACAACCTGTCTGGATTCTTTTGGCTGGAGTATCCTCCAGCATTAGAAACGTTCATGTTCTCTCTCGGCGGAGGAGGTGCAGGGCTGTTGGCACCCCCACCGATTGAACCACCTGATACGAAACCGGATAATGTTGGTCTTACGAAACCGGATAATGTTGGTCTTTTGTTTGCTGGCACGCTATAGCTGTTGTTTGAACCCTGACTTGAAGGGGCCGATGATGCAGCGACGAAACTATTCTTGAATTGTGCTATCATTCCTGTCCTCAGAGAACTTACAGCTGCAGATCGACTTTGAACATTGTTTGTTGAAGGACTACTACCACTGCCTTCTGGGTTATAACCGATTCCTAGACCGAAATCCACTCCCCGCACGCCTCGACCATTGCTGCCTCCTCTTCCTTTTCCCTTTTTCCCACCGCCACCGCCGCCTACAAAGACAATAGATCATATAAGTATATAATTGGTGAGTTAAATCAGCACTTCGATAGTTTATAAGTTGGAAGAGAATTATAGTTAGTTGTTGAACAATACCTCCTTTTTTCCTAGCATCACGCTTTGACCTGAATCGCCCATCCTATAATGATTTCAAAAGAAAAGGGTTTGGCAAAAAAATGTTTTTTTATAACAATCAATTTCATTGATATATGAAAGTACAAGAGAAAAGAGAAAGGGGAGAACCCCAGAGATTAAAAAAAGAAGTTATACTAGCAACTTTCTCAAACCATGCCTTCTCATTAGCAGAGTGGAAAAAGTGGGAGAAAGCTTAATGAGACAAGAATAAAAGATATAAGCAAGACAGTTAACAAAACACACAGATACATGTCCAGAGGCCAGTTTTATTACCGTGAGTGTCATGGTCAACTTACGCATACCTCAACTATTCTAATGGGCATACAGTTTGACCTACAACACTTGGATGTCAAGAAAAGTGGTAGGAAATTAATTCTAAAGTCTTACAAAGAGGGAAAAACTTTTATAAACATGAATGGGTAGAGAAACACTACATTTTACATATGTGGCATTCTTTGGTGATGCCACATAAATTTATTTTAAAATAAATATATTAAAAAAGAAACTATTTGGGTGGCACCCAAAGTTGCCACATATACCAATTGTAGGACTTCTCTACACATTCATTAGGGGTAGATAAGTTTTTTTTTTTCTTTTTTGAGAGAGATAACAGAAGTTTTTATCTTGCTAAAAAGGTGAGATGTGAAGTCATACTTCATGTGAAAAAAAAATAGAAGAAAACTGATTTTAACAAACAAACTTGGAGAGAGGGGGGAATGGTAATTAACAAGCATAGTATCATCGATCATTAGCTTACTGTGAACCTATTAACATGCGTATAATTAACGAAAAATTACCTTCATAGCCAGATCCATCAGCTCGACTGAAACATTCTGACCAGCAGCAATCAAACTATTAACTAATTCACCAGCAAAGCGAGCCTCTTTCTGAGTAATAAGGGTGTGTGCTTTCCCATCCTTGTCACCAGCACGACCTGTTCTACCAATACGATGAACATGCATGTCCATGTCTTTTGCAGTGTCAAAGTTCACAACTGACTTGATTGACTTAATGTCAAGCCCACGGGCAGCAACGTCAGTTGCAATAAGGACATGATAAACACCAGATTTAAACTTTTGCAGAGTTTCCATTCGGGATGCCTGGTCTTTGTCACCATGAAGAGCTGCAACCTTAAATCCTTTCAGTAGAAGTTGAGATTCAATCTCATCTACTGTGGCTTTTTTAGAAGCAAACACCAATACATCCCCATCATCAATCATTTCTGGTAACTTCTCAAGAAGCCAAGGCAACTTCTCCAAATCAGAAGGAAGTACATGAACAACCTGTGTGATATCTTCATTAGCCATCCCGACCTCTCCTACTGTAACTCTTACTGGGTCGGTGAGAATTTCCCGGGCTAACTTTTCGACCTTGCGAGGCATTGTTGCAGAAAAGAGTAACGTTTGCCGATCTGGCCGAATTTGACCAACAATGGAGCGTATTTGGGGTTCAAATCCAAGGTCAAACATTCTATCAGCTTCATCAAGTACCAAGTATGTGGCTTTTGACATTGTCAACGCTTTTATTTTTATCATATCTATCAGTCTGCCGGGAGTGGCAACAACTATCTCACACCCAGCTTTGAGTTCTTTAATCTGATCAAATTTGGACATCCCACCATACACTGCAGAGACACGTAGCCCATGCGCTTTCGAAAATTTTTTACACTCTAGGTATATTTGGTGAGCGAGTTCTCTGGTGGGGGCACAGATCACTCCTATAGGACCCTCTTCTTTTTCAAGTTCAGGTTGATCCATGATATGAACAATCATCGGAAGAACAAAAGCAGCAGTCTTACCAGAACCTGTTTTTGCTATTCCAATGATATCTCTCCCGGAAAGCACAATGGGCATAGCTTGGCACTGTATAGAAGTAGGTTTCTCATACCCTTGCTTTTTTATTGCATTCATAAGTTGAGGGGAAAATCCAGAGTCATCAAATGTTTTAATGGGCCTAGGAACATCAAAACCCGACACACGAATGGCCAAACTCTTCCTGTAATCAGAAACTTCCTCTTCGCTCATTCCTGAAGATGAAGTACAAAAAAGGAAACACTCAAAAAACTTAAGGTAAAAAAAAAGTGATTGAATGACAGTTGCATATCTTCTTTAACTCTTTCCATATGAAGAAAAAGTCCGTAGTTTCCATGCATCATACAGTTCTTCCTTCCCTAGAAAAAGAAATACTAAATCTGGTCTACTTTTAATTAGATTTAACCAACAACGATTTAAAAGAAGTTAATAAGAGAAAATAATGACATCTTCAAAAAAAATTAGGAGATAAATTAATGACCACGATGCACAAAATTATTGAGATCAGTCAAAAGAGCCAAGGAGAAAAAAGAAAAGCAAAAGAGATACTGAAAGTCTGAAATATACCTCATTTGAAAATTTTGTTAGGGTCTTCAGCAAGAGCCGAACCATAGATATTTCAAAGACAAAGAATCATCTTTAGGGGTGAGGGAATTTGAACATGGAAACCTTTTGGTTATCAGATCATACATTATGCCAGTTGAGGGAATGCGAACTCATAACCTCTTACTTATCTAATCATACATTATGCCACTCGAGTTCAACTCCTCTTGGCTACTCAGATTGTTTTTTAGTTTATAGTTAACATGGTTGCTTCTAAGTGTATGCGTAATCCTCATTTCCATAACTACAGTTATTCCACACCTACTATCAAATTAGAAAGATCTCTTGTAACCATCCTTAGAGGCTCTCCCTATTGTAGTTTTAGCACATCAGATTCTTGTCCCAAAAAACAAATTTACTGAAATATAACCAACTTCATAAACAAAACTGAACCATAACTTCAACTAAAAAATTACCTGATATTGAAGCTTTCTCCTCATAGAAGTCTTTATTAAACGGCTCGTAATCAATGGAACTATGATCTAGAGAAGGAATTGGTTCAATTTTTTTCTTGTCGAGGATCAGCATATTATCATCAGAGTCGTATTCAACCATCCCTGCATCCACAGCCTTAGCTGCAGCATAAACCTCCTCATCCGAATCATATCCAGCATGAAGCGCATCGGCCGCCAGCGTGAGTCCCACGTCCTTCTTGGCCCTGAGAAAGCTCTCCATTGGATCATCCTCCTCGTCATCCCCAAACTTATCCAACTTCTCTTTCGGTTTAGGCGGTGGCGGGGCTTTCATCTCTTCGTGAATTCCCTCCATGAACGCATCTAAAGGATCAATTTCTTCTTCTTCTTCTCCCCCACCGCCGCCACCACCCTCGACATTTTCACTCGCTTCCTCCGCTTCATTATCGTCATATTCTATATTATCAACGTCTGTATCTTCATAGTTGTCGTGCCCATGGTCTCGCGACGAGGGGGGAACGTAAAGCCGCTGAGGAGCTTGGGAGCGCTCGAAATTGTAAGTAGTTTGCCGGTTGATTCCAAAACCTTCAAAGCCGAACTTCCTCTTGGACATATTCGATCGATTAATCAACTATTCTGAATTCTAATCACCAGAAAGAATAAAAACCCTAAACCTACATGTGAAATCGAAGCTTTTGGCAAACCCTCAATCGGAGATTAGGGAACAATTCAGCCGAAGCTAGGGTTTATGAAATCGGAACGGCGGATCGACGGAAATGATGAGGATTTTTTCGTTCCGTTGGCTCGGTGAAAAGTCTGATGATATAGGTCAGATTTGTGACGTATTTGAGATCTTGGGTCGGATGGGCTGACTCGGATTTAGATCCGTATACCCGACCGTGACCCGATTCGTTCTAAGTCATGTTGTTGACTCCGATTTGACTTTTTTTTTTTTTTTTTTTGTTCAATACTCTAACATTAACTAGCATAACTCAACTGACAATACATAGATTAAAAATTTGTTTGGATATAATTTATTTATGAATAAATATTTCTTCTAAATACTCAATTCAAACATCCAAAATTCTCCTAACTTAAATAACTAGGTTCGCCCAAAAACAAATGTTTGATATACTTTTATGAGAAAGAAAACGAATTTCTTGGCTTATCGTAAACGATCTCATTTGTGCAGTTTCATTGTAGGTAGAGATTAGAAGATAATAGTGTTTTTAAATGGATTAACAAAATTATAAATCATTGAACTATGTTTAGTTTTCTTTGTTTTCTTTCCCGCCAAAGTCAAACATGCACTTACTACATAACTACTCATTTAAACACATTAATTTCTTGTGTAATAAATAGAACCATGACCTTTTAAATTTACTTTCGTTATTTTTTTAAATCTTACTACTCTGGAAAATAAAAAATTGTATATGACAAAACAAAATGTTCGATTTGTTAAACATTTCTTTTGTCACATTATTGTGATTTTTTTTTTCTTTTGCTTATTAGTTTTGTTTAATTGGTCGGGGAAGATTTGAATCAATAAACTCATAGTTATTAGGTGGTACATGATGTCGTTTGAATTATATTCGTTTGAATATGATTATTAATATTATATATATATTGAGGATATTTTTATTACTCAACCGTTAATTATATGATTGGTTTTAAAAAATTGCTTCAGGCAGTTTAACATCTCATCTAATCTCCACACACTTTTTTTCGTTACCTCCTCTTCGTAAACTTCAAACAATATTTTTTAACTTCCAACGTCTTATGTCATCTCATTTAGAGTCAGTTTCTACAAAGTCAGCAATCATTATATTGTTTTTGTTGAGTCGGGTTGAGTCGGGTCAACATAAATCCAATACAATTTTTATATTGTTTGTAGGAAAACTATATTAATTCAACTATTCTCCGAAAATTATAGTCATATTTTAAAATATTTATATTTGTAGTTATTAAACTGTTTAATATTGCATAATAAAAGATGACAATATTAATTAATAAAACGATCACCTTTGTTGATTTTTTAAAAAGTTATCCTATTTATTATTGTTTTCTAAATTTGACAAGTTTTATAAGTTTCTTTTGTTTTATTGGACTGGATTGAGTCATAACCGATAAGCAAGAAACAAGAGCGGAAAAAGGTAAATAGGGATAGCTACATTAATGGACTTTTGATTGAGATTAATGAATTTTTTTTTTGAATATTTAGAAGTAATGATTGATTTAAAAAATTTGTTTGATGTAGTCTTTAAGAATATTTAAAATTAGTATTTAGAATAAAGATTTATTTTGAGTATTTGTAAGTAATGATTGCATTCCAAAGCTTGTTTGGAAAAATATTTATAATAAAAATTTATTTTGGGTATTTCAAAATAATAATCAGTAATAATTGTAATCAAAAGTTTATTTGGATGTAATATTTAAGAATATTTAGAATGGAGATTTTCTTTGACTATTTAAAAGTAATGATTGCAGTCAAAAGCTCGATTGTATGTAGTTTTTTTTTGGTATGAGTCCTTAATAAATACTAATATGAAATACTATTTTAAAATTTCATATCAAACATCACTAAAGAACGTTCGGCTCAACAAGCGAGGGTAGAAAACGACATAGAATATAAAATTGGAAGAAAAAAAAACTTTAAAAAAATGTCGATTAATATATCTCATTGAAATTGAGTTTTGAAAAATATGAATTGGATAATTATAACCAATATGAAAAAAATGAATATAATCCAAAATTGAAGATATATATAGCCTAAACCAATACATATAGTTCAATTTTATTATTATTATTTGTTTAATAACACAAATGGTAAATGTTGGATTGGTCCATTTTTTTATTATTAAAAATGTTTCGAAAACTCTCACCGGGTTTAAAAAATCTCTCGATCACAAACAATAATTCAACAGTGTTGTTTATGGATCAGAAAGTCACATGTTCAAATCTCTACAAAAAAATTTTAAAAAATATATTTTGAAAGACACAGAAAAAAAATCATCGACAGACATAAATTTGACGGGCAACACTTGACATCTGAAGATTTTAAGTACCCATCATTTTAAAGGTCAGTTATGTTAGTGAATACATTGTTTGAATTAAAAACAACTTCCAAATTTTTACATTTGATCCAAAAGAAATAGAATTAACCCATTGAATAGAAGAGATCCCAGCCGTTAACATCAAAAATTCTTACCGTTAATTTGTCGTTATCCGTTAACTGCGAAGACGTTAGAAAATTGGATAGAAAACCATCCAAACAAAATCCCTCTTCTTTCTCTGCTTTCTCACGCATCATCCCAAATCCTACAAATCAAACCCCTCAATTTCATTCCCTTTTCAAACCCCCAATTTCCAAAAAAAATCCAAAATTCAGTAAAGCTGAGAAAGAGAGAGTTCAATCTCACCCCCCCCAAAAAAAGCTCCCCATCTGCACTTTTTCTCAGTGTCACTCACTTTCTCAGCAAAGAAGAAGAAGAAGAAGAAGAAGAAGAAGAAGAATTTCCCATTACTTCATTCAGTCTCAGCTTCTCCTTCTTGGGTTTCGTTTCGATTTCCTTTTCCGGTGATGTTCCTTCTCCGCTTCCCTCATTGTTCTTTGTTGCAACCAGCGATTTGTAATTCGCTTTCGGCTCTGCCCTTGCTTCCCGCCGACGCTCGTTTCTCGAATGGTTTCTCTGTCCTTTTGATCCAAATCTTACAGATCTGACCTCCTCGGTCATGTCGGCGCCTGCGGCTTCCGTCGCTGCAGGTATGTTCATTTTGGAATTTTCTCTGCTTGTTTTATCTGGGTTTGATGGTATGTGGGTTGGGGTTTTGAGTGATTTCTTGTTGGGATGTTTGATTGTTAGCCAATGTGAAGATCGGTCGAGAGGTAAATGAGATTGGGATCGTTAGGTTATTAGAAAACATTGGTGGGATTTCAATGACACAATGCTGTTAGTTTGGAATTTCGGAATTGGGTGATGCGAATTTGATTCACCTCATTTTGGTGGTCTTTCTTGCCCTTAATTTGAGTTGCTCTGTTGTGCTTGATTGATGATTTTGCTGGCTCCCTTTTGATTTTTGTTGAGCTGTGGTATTGAGCTTGCCGACACTTTCTTTTCTTCATTTTATTTTTGCTTTTGGCTTTGGATAACCATTTCTGTAGTTTTCAAGTGAAGAAATGTGGAATGGTGAAGTGTTCTGTTCGCGTTTGTTATTTTTTCTATTTAAGTGGTTAAGACGATACGAATATTGATGCCACTGTTCTTTCTTTCATAACGTTTTGGTACAGACGTTTGGAAGTTCTGAAACCTTTTTCTAGTGGTCTCAAATAGGTTACCTAACACATAATTTGAAAACATGTAGTTTCTAAATCTAATGGTCTTCTAGAGTAAGAAGAAGTCGGGTGGTGTCTATCCATTATTGGACTGCTATGAAAAACTAAATTGGAATTCGAGTAGCTCTCCTCCCAAGCACTCAAGGAAAAAGGATGTTTATCTGGAATTTAGGGGTGGAGCAAAAATTTTCATTGGGAGGAGCAAAATCGTATGTTCTCATTTTCGGTG
Organism: Cyclanthera cordifolia; assembly: GCA_037832605.1. Classification (NCBI taxonomy): domain Eukaryota; kingdom Viridiplantae; phylum Streptophyta; class Magnoliopsida; order Cucurbitales; family Cucurbitaceae; genus Cyclanthera; species Cyclanthera cordifolia. The sequence continues at coordinate 13,462,081 of JBBMEG010000022.1, forward strand.
TTTGATAACTATTTGGGTTTTTTTAGTTGTAAAAACTTAAAGTTTAAGTAGTATTTCCACCGATCCATTTCCTTGTTTAATGATTTGAGTTTTTACTTATATTTTTTAAGAACCAATTCAAATTTTGAAAACTAAAGGAAGCAGTTCTGAGAAATTTGTTTTGTTTTTAGAATTTGGCTAAGAATTCAAATGTTTTCTTGAGAAAGATGAAACCTATCCTGGAGATATAATGAGAAAATAAGCACGGTTTTCAGAAACCAAAAGTTCAAAGCAAAAATGGTTTCTTTATTTAAAAAAAAGTTCAAAGCAAAAACTATAAAGTAAAAGGTTATCAATCGGGCTGTTGAGGATAAGGTTGAGATGAAATTTAAAATCTTAACTTCTGCATACAAATTTTGTAATCTAAGATGAATCAAGATGGGCTTGTTCCTTCTCCACTCCCCTTTACTGTGAATGGTAATGAATTTGTGAACTACTGAAACATTCCTCCGGGGAATCGAAGAAATTTATGTTAAGTATCATCTTATTGCTGCCTTTACCTTCTATAGTAACTTTCCCAAGCCCCTTTAGAATCCTTAAGCTAGCATACTTAGAAGGAAAGAGAACTGTTAACTTCTATATATATTTTAATTGTATGAAACTATGATTTGGAGGTTATAATGCAGGTATACCGAAACAGGTCTCTTGGCAGTTCCCAAAGCAGTTCATTTTATTGTGGTTTGTAGTTTCCATCACCAATGCTTTCGTTCCGGATATACCAGCAGCACCTTTGGTTGCACCTGTTAGCTACGATATGCCTTTTCCTGCCAAATTGCCTCTTCACCAGATCCACCATCGAAAGCATATGTCACCACAGCCAGCAGCTGGAATAGCACCGGCATCTTCTCCTTACTATGGGCCTCTTATCACTTCTGGTCATCCACCCACAAGTTCAAATTTTTCAAAACCATTGATGAAGAGTGGATCAGCTCCACCTGATGGCAGACTTGAAAATATCGCTCCTATACAGTCCAGTGCCGGCGCTATTCCCTCTGGGTTACCTCAGCCACCACTTTCTCCGAATGCAGATGGTAAGTCATATACTGGATTTATTTTTCATTTCCCCTCTAATAACGTACTGGAATTGATTTTATATGTTGATGATTTAACTTATTTGAGGCCTGATACTGGTTTTATTCATCATCTAGCAGACTGTTGCAAACCAGACATGGTGCTGAAACGAGGAAGTGGCGATGACTGCCACTGTGTCTATCCCATAAAAATTGATCTCCTCCTCTTGAATGTATCACAGAATCCCAATTGGAAACTTTTTCTTGAAGAGTTAGCTTCTGAACTTGGTTTACGAGTCTCTCAGATTGAGCTGATAAATTTTTATGTACTTGGTTTATCAAGATTAAATATCTCAATGGACATTACTCCGCATGCCGGGATCAGCTTCTCTGCCGCTGAAGCATCTGTAATAAACTCTTCACTTACAATGCATAAGGTTCATCTAGACCCTACACTGGTTGGTGATTACGATCTTCTCAACATCACCTGGTTTAAGCCTCCGCCTACTTCTCAAGGTATATCCAATATCTCAAACAACAAGCGCTGTACTGTAGATGGACTATTTGTGCTGTGCAGTATGAACCCTTTATTTTTTGGGAGATTACCTGGATATTCATTTGATGTTGCATAGTATGCCTTAAAATGCACGCCGGAGGAGGTTGATATTTTTACTCAATCTATTGATTCTGAACAATTGTGCTGTACAGAATGAAAATTCATCCACAGCTCAATGCCATTGTTGTACACAGAGACTATAACTTTGTAATTTATTAATAATTATGGGATTAGGGTAGCCACTGATGGCAATGCTTTTGCTTTTGAGATTATATATATTACTGTTTTACTCTGTTAAGCTTGTAGCTGATGTGAGTATTTACCGTCGCTTTCAAGTTATTGTATAACTGTGTTACCATATTTTTATTTGTTCTACAGCTCCCATAGCTTCCACATCACCCGTAGCAGCTCCGGCATATCATTTTCCAGCCTCAACATCGCTGAGTCCTCCCAGTCAAGGACACCATTCTAATCTGACACTTCTTCTTGGTATCGGTGCTGGCTTTTTCTTCATTGCCGTTCTATTTGTGTTGATAATTTGTCTATGCACATCTCATCGTGGGAAAACTGAAACACCTCCATTAGTAGCTGGTATGTGTAAAATTTTAACCCATGTGCTTAATTTTTCTTTCCTCTGTGTATGGTTTATACATAGTTCTCAAGAAGTATATGTCGCCACCTCGAACCTACTGTTGGGATGAAGTAGGGACATAATATCAAAACAAAACCTTGTTATCCATTAGATTTATGGCTATTAGGTAATGGGAATTGCTAAACAAAAGATCAAGTTTAAGTGCTAATAAAGCACTGTTCATACAAATTGACATAAAGTAGTTAAATTGCGGTTTCGACAACATTTCTTAAGTAAGAATTTTGATCCACTTATCAAAAATCTAATACAAGATTTGAATTCTACACCATGCAAGTAAGAGGTTGTTGATATCACTGTTCCTACAATTTCCTTCTTCTTTGTTTACAATTACTACCATGTGTTAACTGAATTTTCATTCATGCTTCTCACATCTCAGAAAAGTCTAGGGTTGAGGACAGAGTGCTTGGTGTAGGATCTTTCCCTCATCCATCAAGTATGAGATTTCTAACTTTTGAGGAACTTAAAGAAGCAACTAATAACTTCGAAGCAGTGAGCATACTGGGGGAGGGTGGCTTTGGTCGGGTTTATAAGGGTGTTTTAAGTGATGGCACAGCAGTTGCTATCAAGAAGCTTACATGTGGAGGGCAACAAGGTGACAAGGAGTTTTTGGTCGAGGTCGAGATGCTTAGTCGGTTGCATCACCGAAATCTTGTTAAACTTGTTGGCTACTACAGTGATCGCAACTCTTCACAAAACCTTCTATGCTATGAGCTTGTTTCAAATGGAAGCTTGGAGGCCTGGCTCCATGGTATCCATTCTCTCTTTCTACCAAGCGGACTAGGATTTGAAGAACCTTTAAAAGAAGGAATTTTAAATTCCATTTAATAAAATTTACTCTGTCGATATATTGATAAGTATAGTTCTTTTCCCAGGTCCTCTAGGTGTTAATTGTCCTTTGGATTGGGACACCAGAATGAAAATTGCGTTGGATGCTGCTCGAGGACTTGCTTACCTTCACGAAGACTCACAACCATGTGTTATCCATAGAGACTTTAAGGCATCAAATATTTTGCTCGAGAACAACTTCCATGCCAAAGTTGCCGACTTCGGTCTTGCTAAACAAGCTCCGGAGGGCAGGGCTAATTACCTTTCGACTCGTGTGATGGGCACATTTGGGTTTGTCTCATTCCCCTTTCTAATAGTTGTCGGTATTTGAATATACAATTTTGGGATTTTGATGGAATAGAGTTCTCTCGCAGGTATGTTGCCCCCGAGTATGCAATGACTGGTCATCTACTCGTTAAAAGTGATGTTTATAGCTACGGAGTTGTTCTTCTTGAGTTGCTTACTGGAAGGAAGCCTGTAGATATGTCACAACCATCAGGGCAGGAGAACCTGGTCACATGGGTGCGTTTTTTCAGAGCAATTAATCATTCTTCTCATCATTTTTTTATATCATTCTTCAATCTTTGCAAAATGTGTATGTTTACTATATTGTATAATAGTTAAAGCTAAAGATGTGTAGGTTTTATCCCTCTCAGGCTAGGCCGATTTTGAGAGATAAGGATCGGTTGGAAGAACTTGCTGATCCAAGACTCGGAGGAAAGTATCCGAAAGAGGATTTTGTTCGGGTGTGCACCATTGCTGCTGCCTGCGTGGCTCCCGAGGCTGGCCAACGTCCAACTATGGGTGAAGTTGTACAGTCTCTTAAAATGGTGCAACGCGTTACAGAATATCAAGACTCCACGGTACCGAACAACCAAACCAGTCTTAAACAGTCTTCCACGACATTCGAGTCTGATGGATCCTCTTCGATGTTCTCTTCTGGTCCTTATTCCGGTTTAAGTGCTTTTGACAATGATAATGTATCTCGGACAGCAGTTTTCTCCGAAGATCTTCACGAGGGACGGTGAAAGGTAACTAAGAATCTCACAGGTGTGGGTCGAATTATCCGCCTTGTTTTTCATTTGGCATCACAAGTGAGGGTGAAGCTAGGAGGAATTTTAGATCACTTTAACAGAATATGATGTCATGATATTTTTGATTGATGGGAGAAAGGGAATTTCTTCAAACTTACTGGTTTTGGTCTTTGTGGAGAACTGCTGTTGGTATTTTTTTTCATGGCAGTGTTGTTGTTTATTCTCAATGTGGTGGATAGATTTTGTAAATATATGTTTTTTGTAGCTTTTTGTAATGAGACCCATGAATGATTTTCTTACTTATGATTATTTCTCTTTTATAGGCTTTAAATTTACTATTGCTTTTTCT
>JBBMEG010000022.1:13472641-13488437 GCA_037832605.1 Cyclanthera cordifolia
TTTTTATTACTTTATTTAAGATTAGTTGTTATTGAAGAAAGAAATAAATTTTTTAAATTACAAACGTTATATATATATATATGTATAATTTTTTTTTTTTAATAACCAAATTTTTTTTTTTTTTTGAAATCGAAATTTTTTGCTTCACTATACCAAAGGTAACAATGCTCGTTCAACTCTAGAATCTTGAGGAAGTAAACCTCTAAAGCTTAAGCCTTCAACGAACTGTGCTACCCCTTGAGGGCACAATATTTTATTTAAATTACATGAGTATGTATTTTTCTTAGGGCGCGTTTGGCTATGGCCGGTTGGGATGAGATGGGAAGTGTTAGGAAATCTGTGTTTAGAGTGCATGGTTGGGATATGAACTGTTAGGAAAACTTTGTTTAGGTGCAGGGTTGGGATGGGAAGTGCTAGGAAGTCTGTGTTTCGGCACGGTTACGATGGGAAGTGTTAGTTAAAAAAAAACTAATTTAACTCAAATAAAAAATTTTGAATATTATAATTATGAAATAAATTAGCTACCATGTTCAAATGAATTTGAAATATTATAATCAGTAAATTGGAATCAAGGTTGTTAATATAATTAAGAAATTAGAATTATATTAGATGAAAATAGAAAGCCGAATATATAGCTATTTGAATTTTTGTATTTAATTCTATAATTGCTATTTTAAGCTATGCTTTTCATTACTTTCATAACCGCATTATTTAAATTTTAAAATACTTAATCAATTTTTTCGAAGCCTAAAAATATATGATTTTCAAATTCAAATTTTCTTTGATGAAATTTGTTTACAATTTTCATATTAAGTGAAATAAAATCATATTTATAAAATTGAGTGACAATAAAATCATTTTTTAACTATGTTCATATATTGATAAGGTTTTCTTCAAATCATCATTAAACTACTATCCTATGTAAACTACTTTGAAAGAAGTTGAATATAGCTTAGGTTTTTGCACTTAAGTTGATTACTAAAGTTCATATAAGGATAAAGTTTTCTTCAAATCATCGTTACGTTTTAAAAACTATTATCTTACATATACTATTGTAAGAGGATGAATTTAAGTTTGATTTGTGAGCTACTATCCTACGTGTATATATTGATAAACTTTTCTTTTAAACTATGTTTATATAATGATGAAGTTGATTAATTACTTCTTAACTATATGTTCATATAATTAATGAGAAATTTTAGATGTAAGAATAAGGCAGAAGAGAGGCTACCATCCATAAGTCCATACAAATATGTCAAATATGTTAAAGTCAAAGTCCATAAGTTCAAGTATATGATAAAAAATGTCCATAAGTTATACAAATATGTCAAAGTCCAATGACATGAGTTCATAAAACCAAGAAAATGACAATAATTTATATCGATTATATACAACTACGAAAATGTAAATACCTACAACTTCAATATAACTTCGAGAGGTGTTGTTGACAACTGCGATCGAAGTACCTACGATCCTCGTACGGATATGAATCTCTTATCTACAACAAAGAAGGCATTAGTAAGGAAATCCGAATATTGTAAATAAATTGTCGAAAAATGAATAAACAAGAGAGAAGAAAGCACTTACCCAAATGGTTGGAATTAAACCTTGTCATTGAAACCAACCGAACCATACATTTTATAACACGAGTTGCATTGAATAAGGCGAACCAAAATATTCAATATGTTGGATAAATGACTTATCATATTGAAGATGAAAGAATGAATGTTCAATATTAATTAGGTAGATAAAAATATAATCAAGGATATAGTCAAGTACAATTTGTAGGATATGGTAGATACCATGCATTAATGATCTCAGGTTTTAGGACACTTCATTTGAAATAAAACCAGCATAACTACAACTTTCAACTAGCATCAGGATTGTTCAACAAGCCTCAGAATTGTAAAACCGACTAATTCAATCAATAACATATTCATTCAACATGGACAAAATCATATGTACACAAAGAATAAACATTAAGTTCATCGACACACATACGAATCTAGTACAAAATGTGAAAGAATCTACTTTCAAAATAAGTATCGGTCAATCATCACAGGCCATAGACAGAAAATTATCAAAATAGAATGCATCATTGGCTGGTTTTAAAGAAACAAACAATCACCATCATTGGCAAAAGTCTTTAGAGAATGCAGAATCAGCTATAATATGCTGGTTTAAAATCAATCAGAAGCAAGAACAGAGAAGAGAAAAGAGTAACCTTTTAGTTGTAGACAATGATATAAACATGAGTTTCATTGAAGGTTAAACCTCAATACTAGGAATTCCTTTCACCAATTCAACCTAAATGGAAACAGTTCATAAACAAATCATAATTCGAATGGACAAAATAACAAGAATAGGGATTAATTAGCAAATGTACTTTCATATTTCAGCTTTGAGAACCTAGAGGACGTTATAGGTAACAGTATGAGCATATCATTCGTTTAGTATAACCTTAAAAAATGAAACACATAAATATACTCTTTCACCAGTATAACCTAATATTATAAGAAAAAAAAATCAAATAAATAGTGACAAATCGATATACAAAGGGAAACAAAACCGAGATTTCTACCATTTTAAGCAGACCGGAGTGATCGAGAAAGAAATCAAGAGAGAAGTCAAAATACAACCAAACAGAAACAAAACCCTAACTCACCATTTGAATAAACAGAGGGAAATCGAGCCACAAATCAACAGGAAAGGAAAAGAGAGTAACACAAATTTTTAAGAAACCAGAGAGATATATACAGGCATGCAAATCGAAACTGAACCAAATGAAAAGCAAAAAACTGAGATTTCTAACATTTTAAACAGACCATAGTGAAATTGAGAGAGAAATCGAAATACAACCAAACATAAACAAAACCCTAACTCACCATTTGAAGAAACTGAGGGAAATCGAGTCACAAATTAACAGAGAAGCAAAACAGAGTAACTGCAATTATCAAGAAAGGAGAGAGATATGAACATGCGAATCGAAACCAGAGAGAAATCCAAATAGAACCAAAGACAAGAGAAACCCTAACTCACCATTTTTAAGAAACCAGAAAGATATGGACATGCAAATCGAAACTAGAGAGAAGAAATAGAACCATAGACAAGCGAAACCCTAATTACTCACCATTTTTAAGAAACAAGAGAGAAATCGTAGAGAAATCAAGGGAGAAATTAATGAAATCATGAAAACCAACTGAAACTTTGAAGAAACCGTAAACAAATTGAGAGAAAAATTGAGAAATAAGCGAAGAAAGCATCAGAAACCAGAGAGATCAAAGAAAACCTAACCCACCGAAATCGAAGAGAGGAATGAGAAGTGAAGGGGTACACAAAGTAGGTGGAGCTTCGCGTGAAGGGTGAGACTGAAATTGTGCGTTCCCCGCGAGTAACCCAGCCGTGTTTGGCGACGTCTTCACGCGCCGGGTTGAGGGGAGTTATTAACCGGGTGGCCTAAATACCAGGTTGGATTCCGACCATTTCGCTTCCCGGCCCAACCCAGCGGGCCAAACACGCCCTTAGAAATAGAAATAGAAATAAAATGAAATGAAATGAAATGAGATAACATGTTTGTAATTTAATATATAGTTTAAGAGTAAAGTTGTCCAAACATAATTTTTATTTAAGTTAATAGGAAAACTTCAACTTTGACCAAAAATTTTGTTTTGTTTTTATTATTATTATTTTTATAGATAACATCAAATATTATTAATCATCCATTTATTTGAAAAAAGCATGGGGAAATTTTGTTGGATAAGTTTTAAAAATTGTTTTGGCTCCTCCATTTGAGGCTAAATTTATGAATGATTGATTGTAGTACAGCAGAGAAAAGACAGTAAATAGAATATTCTCCCTTTTCTGAATTTGCATGGAAATGTGCCAAATCCCTAAGTTTACATTCCCAAACATCATACAGTCAGCTACAAACCCTAATAAAAACCTCCATCACATTTCATTTCAAACCCCCCACCCTTTTTTTTTCTTTAATTTTCCTCTCAATTTAGGAAAACCCCAATTGCCTATGCCACATCATTAAAGTCAAATGAATATATGAATTATAAATAATTGTATTTATAAAATAAATTAGCCAACCTCTCATGAAATTCGAACTACAGATCTCGTGATCATTTTTACGTGTAGATGTTGATTAAGATATGCTCGCTTTGATGTTGAGAAAGTTTTTTTCATTCAAAATTCATAGGTGTACCTAAATTTCTCACATCTCTATCAATCTCTCTCTCTCTCCTTCCATTATACATTTGCATATTCTCATCTGTTTCCATCATTCAATGAACCAAACCCACCACAAAAAAAAAAAAAAAAAAAAAAACAGTACCTTGCAATGCTTATAAACTAAGGCATTTAAATTAACAGGCAGGTATTAGTCCATATAGCTGTTCACTTATATTCTCTTTCTTCTATATCAAACAACCCAAAACCCACGTTTACGGATGTTTGGAAAAATAGAATGAGAATCAAAGAAAAGAATAAAAAGAAAAATGATTACAGATAAATTGGTTATTTATGTTTGAAGTGAACGAAATAATTACGAGGAGAATGATTAATTATAATGGATTAAATTGAATGGTTAGAGGAAAATAAAATTACGAATATGATTTAAATGAACAATATTTATGGATAAAATAAAAAGTAGTTAAAAAGAGAATAAAAAATTCATTTTATGAAAACGCAAAAGTGGAGGAATGATTCTTGGAAGTTTAAACATGATATCATCTTATTCTTCCCGCTTCATCTTTGTGGCACAAATGCACCATTTATCCATCTCAAACCCTTTTCGTATACTTCCTTTTGTTCATAAAACTAATCCATTTCATCCTTATAATGAATTCATCATGTAACTTTTTTAATTTTACGGGATGATATTCTTGTTCGTGTAGCTAAATGGAGTGCAAAATCTAAACTTTTTAAAAACTACACAACCTCTTTCGTTATTATAACTTGAAATAATTTCTTGTGATTGATTGCATGCTAGCTTCTAGCGTGATTTTCTTAATCGTAATACCCTTTTTGAAAAATAATTTTAAACTTTATGCTGCATTTGAAGCATATATGTGCTCTCGAATTAAAAATTAGAAGTTTGAATTATCACATCGTAATATATATATATATATATATATATATAGTCTTTGCCGAACAAAACATAAATGTTTGTCGAACAAAACTCTAATTTTCGTGACAGAAAAACTAATTATTATGTCTTTTAGAAGTTGAAGATTTTTAACTAATCCTTACCTCAAATTTTATGAATTCTTAGGTTAAGTTTGTTTTTTTTTTTTTTTGTGAAAAATGACTAATCTTCAAAAATTTATTCGTTTCTAATTGGTAATAAATAATCATTCATAACCACTTATCAAATCTTTAATCAATTATTTTATCAAATTTTACAACAAACATACCACTCAACAATTACTAACACGAATCTCTAAATAATTAATTATTCAACCATTATTAATATCAATATTCAAATAAGTGGTTAATTATTTCACAGTTCAATCCTCTCGCCTCCGCTCTTTCCTAAAAAAAAAAAAAAAAACAAATATTTATGGAAGAAACGAGATATCATTCAAACAAAAATTAAAACTTTTTAACTCTATTTTTTCATTCAAGCTTATGAACAAAAAAAAGAAAAAAAAGCAAACATTTATTTAATGGAAAAAACAAAAACCCTCAAGTCCACTTTCTCTTTCTTCTGTCACAAGATCTTCTGAATCTCTCTTTCTCTATCTCACATCAGAAAAAAAAAAAAGGTACAATTAAATTACCAAAATAAGTAGTAATGATTTGCACAAGAAAAATCAAAATTGAAAGATGAGTTCACCAAAGTTTGTCAGCAATAAAATCTAAACTTCATAATCAGTAATGGGGTTTTTTTTTTTTTTTTTCCTCCCAAAATCTTCTATGAACAACAAAGTCAGAGCTAAGGATCAAAGTTAACACAAGTGTATTAAACATCATAGGCTAATATATATATATCCATAGCTATATATATGTCTCTATTAATATATAAAATATATGTAAATTAAAAAACATATTATATAGTTTTTTTTCTTTTTTGTTTACTCCTGTTTCAGCATGTGGGGAGGAATAACATCTTGAAGCAGTCCATGGTCTGCAAGAAAAGCAGAATTTGGATTACAGAATCGTTTTTCCTGAAGTTGTCCAGCCATGTTAGCTCCTCCGATCCGGTTGTAATCACCGTTTAAATGTTGGGAAGTGAAGAAGGTCGAGTTTTGGTAGAACGGATGAGACGTTGCCGGAAGGTTATTGTCTCCTGTTTTTATATCAAGAAAAGTATATTATGAAATGATATTAAATTTGGTAACTTTGAAAGTGATTTTAAATTTGTATTCTTTTGGATTTTTAATCATAATGAATTAATTCAAAAATTAAAATTTTGATCATGGTTTGAAAAATCAACCCAAAATCAAAGTTAATATACTCTTCAAAATTATGTACAAAAAAAAAAGAAAAAAGAAATATATATATATATATATATATATATATCAAAAAGTTTGTTTTGGTCAATATGTTTAAAGGGTTTAAATTTTTTTATTTTTTATTTTTTATTTTTTACCTTCATTTTGGTTCAAGTAGTGATCAAAATAGCCACTTTTGAAATTTTGACCAAAATAAAGTTGGATGACAAAATGTAAATTTGGTTTTTAACCTATAGAAGATAGAAGGTAAAGTGAATAATTTGAAAATAAAGAGACCAAAATAAAGAAATGTTGAAAATAAAATTTAAAAACTAAAAAACTTGCTCAAATCAAAGTCTTTAATTGAGATTTCTAAGATGATTCAAATTTAAAATCATTCAAAATTCTAAAGTAATGAACTGACCGTGGGCATCGTTGCTAGCTTTGAGCCATGGCATGGCTACAACGCCGACACACCCTCCTCCTGATAAAACGGTGGAGGGTGAAGGCGGAACAGCAAGGGCTAGGGATGACCGAGTGAGCATCGGGCTCGGGTGAGTGTGTTGACCTTCGTAGGTGGTCACCACAACCGTTGGATCAGCAACAGACCGTTCAACTCTCTTCTTTACATTACAAGCTGCACTAGTGCAACGATAATAGCTCCTAAAGAAAAAAGAGGAAACAAAACAATGGGTGAAAAGAAATTACAATATAAAATCTATCATGAATATGGCCTTTTCTTAAGAATAAGATAGAAAAAAAAAAGAGAGAAATTTTCAATTTTTGTTGTTAGATCGAAAATTCTTTGACGTTTTGATTAAGAATTTGACCTAAATAGTGAATGTGAAATACTTTCACTAATAACATTCCGGTGTCTAACCTAGGGACGGACATAGTTAGTGAAAAGAAGCTTCGATTTTTCAATTTCAGAAAAAAAAAAAAACACTAATAACCTTCAATTTAAGAAGCTACACAAATATAACCATTTCTTCTCTAATTTTAAGATTAAAAAAATAAAGTTAAAAATTATGAAAACTTAAGGTATGTTTAACTACGAACAGAAGGAAAAAAAAAAGAAATGAAATAGATAAAAAAATAAAAGAAAATTAATAATTGATGTGATAGAAATTCAAAGGGGTGTTTGTTTGTAAAATTGTGGAGTGTATTTTGAGTAATTATAAATAAGAAATTGTAATAATAACTCGTTTATATAAAATTTTAAAATAATGATTATAAAAAACTCGTTTATAAAATCTCCATAAATACAAACAGCCCACCACCGGATTAGTAAAAGATAAATTTAAACAATAATTCAAATGAACTAAATATGTTTAATAAAATGGACCACTCCAAAACTCACAAATTCCAACAAAAAAAATATATATATATATATATTAAAGTCTCACTACCCTAGAATCTATCTAAAATGTAGGCTAAGTTTATATAATTTATGGATGATACAAATTAATAAAATAAAAGAATAGTAATTAAATGAATAGAATACCTAGGAAAAGGGCTGTTTTTGACAGCCTTTTGGCCATACTTTCTCCATCTATACCCATCTTCTAGATGATCAACCTCACTCTTTGTCATAAATGCAAACCTTGCCTCCCTTTCTCTCTTCCCCTTCCTCTTCTTCACCTTCAACCTAAATAATAAAAACAAACAAATATTTCATATTAATCTAATCTTTCATATTATCAAAACTAACAAATTAATTTCATATGCAAATTATAACTTTAATATTAATGTCATAATATGATGAGAAAGAAATATTTCATATCCAAACTTCAATCTTCATAAATTCAATAATTATCAAGAAATTATAGGTTCGAATTCTATTTCTCTAACGTTGTTGGAATCAGAAAAACATGATGAGTTATGGTTATCATAATTTATAATATAAGATAAGGTAAATTGCAATATTTATTATCAATTAAATTGAAGATATTCATATTTATTTGATAATATTCTTCATTTGCCAACGAAAACATTAGAGCTCTCTTTATAACTGGATTCCCATCTTAATTGGTGTTAAATTAAAAAAATAATAATAATAATTTATTTTTTTAAAAATTCTTCCACCCAAATAAATTCCATTTCCTTTTAATAATTCTGCAAAAATAGATTTCATAAAGATGATGGTGACAAAAAAGAAGAAAAAAACAAATTAATAATTAAAAAAATAAAAGAGTAAAACCCATCTAAGTGGTCAAAAGAAGGTGTGATTTATCTATAAATTAATTTGTTATAGAAACAGATTCTTCTTCAATCAATTCAAAGTTCTTTCATGGTTTTGATAAATATTTTGTTTTTAATTTTAGAAATCGAAGTGTTTCTAAATCTTGTTTTTGTTTATAGAAGTTAAAATCAAAATTTACGAACTAAAAAAAAATAGTTTTCACTAAATTTATTTTGTTTTTGAAATTTAGATAGATTCGAAAATTGAAATCAAAATAATAAATTTTTAAAAATTAAAAACAAAAAACAAAACTAATTTTACACAAAAATTGACCCAAAAACATGAAAAAAGAAAAAAAAAAGAAAAAAAGAAAAAGAACCGACTGTTTAGAAGGCTTGCGTTGTTGTTGTGAGTCGTGATCTCCGGCGGCGGCGGGGGCGGAGTTGTCGTTAAGGGCGTGGATGGAGGCGGAGGAGACGGAGGAGGAATTAGGAGTGGCCGGAGGATTCAAAACCTCCGAACTATAATCCTTAATTTCATCATTATTGTTATTATTCATCCCAAGCAACTCCATGAATCCGACGTCAGAGCATTTTTCTTCATCGGCAAAATCGAAGAAGCCGGAAAATGGAAAACACTCTCCGGCGCCACCGCCGTCTACACCGCCGCTGCTCGTGCTTGTATCCTCCATATATCTTTACGATCGACCCTTTGTTTGAACGGGTTGTCTGTATTCTCTCTCTGGAAAATTTGAAGTGAGAGAAAGAAGAGAGAGAAAAAGGGGCTGAGAATGAAAGAGAAAGTGAGTGGAATTTGTAGCGCTCATTGGTTTGTACGAAAATGACTGAGTCGGTGAAAGCTTCAATGCCACCTTTTTAATTTAAGGTGATTTTGGATTTATAATAAAAAAATAATAAAAATATGATAGATAGCGCAATTTAAAAATAGACGTTCTCGAAAAAAAAAACTAAGAAGTCTTCTTTCAACTCAATGATTGAAGGGAACTCGAATCATTATGGAGTGAATGCTAATGCATCACTAGTGTGACGGTCATACTTGTCAAGTGCGTGTTGCATATGACCATGTTATTCTGTTATTACTTATGATAGTTTCCTTCATTTTGTTTTAAGTGTTGATTTCCCTCCATTTTATATGCAAGGGTGTCACACCAATTATGGTCCAAAATGTACTATAGGGGTATGAATTCTTGAAACTTCCTTCCTACCAAGTTATTAAATGATAAATGTTATCATTGTTGCATCTTGTCATATAGCTTTCAAAGAGAAAAGTATTTATAAAACTCTCTTTCTCCCTTTTTCGAAAACTTTTTCACGAAGCCCGTGACAGAAGTTGCACATGTTGTGCTACCCGCTCTGCCATTTTGGTTCGGCTGACTTGCTCGTCAGGTTAGAGCAAGTGTCGCACAGTCGCCATTCTGCTGCCTCTGAACTACGACTGTGACACTTTGCTCGCTAGCAGTAGTCCATCACTCATTTAACGTTTCAATACTCTCGTATTTCACTATTTGAAGTTCATCAGTGAAATGATTGAAGTCGATAAGTGAAACTGATTGAAGTATAGACTTCAATCAGAATTAGTGGCTGAAGCTTAGTGGTGTCGGCTGGCGACGAAAAATGACGAGTGTCTTATTTTGTTGGAAAGCTCTTCTCCATTTTACAAACAAAGATCTCTAAATTCGTAGATCTATAAAGAAAGAATTGTGTTTCAAGGTCATTCGCCGTAAAAAATGGAGTTTTGTTTTTTACTATTTTTTAAAGCTTATTTCTTACTTTATTTTTTTTGGTAATAATTTTGAATAGCAGCCACTAAACTCATTCATAATAGCAAACATGGTGAAGAAGTTGATTGTGAAGTCGCCAATTGTGTTTTAATTATAATGCACATTCCAAAATGTGTTACCCACGTAAATTTTCCTTAATGATCAACTTAGGTAACCTGGAGCTCTGATACCATGTTAGAAATTAAGTGTGAGCATCCATCTAAAAACCAATTGGCAATGAAAGGAGTAGCCCGCTCTATCTTATATATATGTTGAAGAACCTCCACCTTACCAATGTGGGACATTTGCCACAAGGTGAGTATTCCATTAATCTCCAACTGAAGGTAATATTTAGAACTCCTTGCTCAAGCTTTTCTTTGAGATGCTTTACACAAGACTTCAACCATTTATGGAATATCTAGATTTACAAGAACAATTGTCTTTCATAATAAGGGTTTGGAGATGTTAATGGGTTAATTTGGCTAATTGATATGAAGTTTTATTTGTTCATTTTTCCTCGTGCTCACGTCTCTCTTCTATATTGCTAGTAGTCTCTAAGTCTCTTGTGATCCATTTTTCCTATCAACCATTAAGAGCTTAAATGTTCACACATTTTGTAACGGTCGTGGTCTAGGATTTGGATGAGGTCTTGGATTCCTGATCTAGCCCCTTTAGAACCCAGTATTCCTTTGCATCACATGCGACCCGACCACGTTAATTACTAGCATCTAAGCGTTTCTTAAGAGTAAAGACTATCCATCAAACCAACTCGGGTCATCTAAGCATGTTTTTATCCTCACTTACATGCATCCTACCAATTTAATTATGACTACTCCAAGGCTAAGCATGCTTAACTGTGTAGTTCATTCGATTAAGCAACCAAAAGGAAGGTGCTTCGTATTGCTATATGTAGTACAAACCAAAAGATCTTTTAAGATTTTCTTAATCATAGGACTGTAACCCCAAGATCTCTCTCATTCGGATGTGGACTTGGTTCATTAATTTATGTACTCCTCCTAACCGCGGGTGTTACAACTTTTGATAAAAATAAACTTATTAAGAAGAAAACACATGACCGTTCACTCAATATGGGTTACATTCGCATGAATATGGGAAGATAGGAATGATTTCTTCCTTTCTCTTTTCGTCGATCGAAAGAAAAAGGGAGAACGAGAAGGGAGAGAGAGAAGGAGAGGAGCATATCTTTCTATATTATATTACATTACGATATTATTGTGTTAAAAAATAATTAAGGAAGTGTGCTTTCTTTCGGTTGAGGCGAAAGGGTATTTTGCTAAAGTTTTTGAAGGCTTGCTTATTAGTAAATAACTTCTTTAACTGTTTTACTGAAGAAAATTGTCATCTTTCTCGTATAACTGGTTGAATTTGATGCTTTTATTTTTATTTTGATGCTTTAATGATCTCAAGATCCTTTTTAGTTTCACAATATCTTGCATAAGATTAAGAAGTTGTTTTAATTAATTTGGTAAGTATTTCATTCCCACATTGTAATATGGACTTTAATGGGAAAGCGCATGAGCTTGCTAAATCTTTTTTTGGCACTTCTATAGCAATTTAGTTGGGCTAGCCCTTTTTTCAATTTTGATAGGGTCTTCTTTGAAAATTGTTAATGCCCTACCTTATATATCTTAATGCAACGTTTGGATGAAAACCTTATATATCTTAATGCAACGTTTGGATGAAAATTATCTTTTCAAAAAAAGTAGTAATAAAAAGTAAAACTAAAAAAATACTTGACCTACAATTGTTTAGAGTATAAATGAGTAGGATAAGGTTGAAGACATTTTTTAGAGGACTAATCCGAAGTTTCAGGGTGATGGTTCAAACCTGTTATAGGAAAAAATATCTCGAAATACTCGAACTAGGCCAAAACCCCCCAGGGGGAGGGGAAGGGAGGCCTTGACCCCCCCCCCCCCCCCCCGGGTCGACCAAAGTAGGCCAAAACCCCCCGGGGTCGGCCAAAGAGGCCTTACCCCTCAAGGGTGTCGGGAAAAGGAGGTCTGGACCCTCCAAAGGTCGGCCATGGCGGCCTTGACACCCCTTGGGGCCGACCAAGGCTAATCCGGTCCTCCGGTGGTCCCCCCCCCAAAGGGTCAACCATGGAGATTAGGACTCTCCCTAGGAGTTGATCAAGTTCAAGTGATGACTGGATCCGCTGATAACGGCTAGGAGTTATGTTGAGAGGGCTTGAACCTCCCCTTTAGGGGCTAGCCGTGGAGGTCAGGACTCTCCCCCAAAAGTTGATCGTGTCCAAGTAACGACTAGATCCGCTGATAATAGCTAGGAGTTATGCCGAGAGGGCCAAGACCCTATTTAAGTGCGAGCCGTGGAGGTGAGGACCCGTAGGGGTTAACCAAGACCAAACCCGACCTCTAAGGAGATCGGTCAAGTAGGTAGAAGTCTCACGAGGGCTGGCCATGGAGGTTAGAACTTTCTCCTTGATGAGTTGACCAAGTCTAACTAACCCTAAGGATCATAATACCGTAAGGTAGCAATGACCAGGAGTTATAACGAGAAGGCCTTGACTCCCTTGAAGGTTGGCCGTGGAGGTTAGGACTCTCCCCCAGGAATCGACCGAGTCCAAAGTGACAACTGGATCCGCTGATAACGACCCGAAGTTACGCCGAGAAGGCTAAGGCCCCCTTTAGGGACGAGCCGTGGAGGTGGGGACCTATAGGATTGACCGAAGGCCAAAGCCGACCCCTAAGGAGATCGGTCGAGTGGGCCAACCTAAGAGGGTCGGTGGTGAAGGTTAAAACTCTCATGTGGAAGAGTCGACACAGTCCAAGTAACATTTAGGAATGTTGCACCTATTAAGTGTAGTGTCCTAGAGATACACCAAGAAGTCCACACCTTCAAGGGGTCGGCCATGGAGGTGATGACCTACGAAGGTTGACCAAGTCCAAGTAACCTCCAAGTCAAGACCGTTACACCTCTAAAGGTTAACAGTAAGAAGTTACGCCGGTATCCATTCCCGGCTTAATGGCAGACGTTTAAAACGAATGACCATTAAGTCACCATTAAGTGAGCTACAACGTTACAAATCCAGCTGCTATAAGATGTAAGACCATTCTTCATTCAAATCCAAGTTAAATTACGTTAACAACCTTTGTAAGCAGTTCTAAATTCGAAAGTACTCTCTAAATTACTCTCTAAAATACCTTCTGACTTAGGCATCAAATGTCCTGTGGCTCACACCACACCCATATGCCTAAATTTGTTCTTTTTTGCAAGCTTCTCATTCCTAGTAAAAGAAATCTTATCGTTGATCCGATTGACCATTTTTCGATATCAACAAAACCTATGATTGTTTAACTATCTAACTAATATATTTCCTTCATATTGTTATTTTTTGTTTTAAATTTGAATACATGTTACTTTCAATTATTATATTATCAGCAATATAATTTATATTATCCATACAATCTTAATTTACGTTAAGAAGATACCTTTTAAAGATTTAGAATATTTAAATAATTTTATTGAATGGTCAGTGACACGTTAGTTTCATTGTTTAGTCGTAATCTAATTTAACATCGATGTCACGAGTTAAATCCTAAAAATTGATATTTGACTTGATTTATTTGAGACAAGTCGTGCTCTCTATGTAGGGTTCGTTGTATCCTCCCAATTTATACTAAAAAAAGTTAAAATTTATTTAAATAAAATGGAGGAAGAAGAGGAAATTGAGTAAATTAGAGATATGAAATATTTGTTTGAGAATTGGTGTTATAGAGAGGAGAGGTTGTAAAAAAAAATTTATTGGGATTTGTGTTTTAGTAGAAATGATGTTTATTTTAGATTAAATTTAATTTAAAGTTTGATTAGAATTTGTATATCAGGAGAAAATGTGTTTATTTTAAATTAAATTTGAGGAGAGATTAAGAAAGAATTTGGAAGAAGTTATGATATATTGAAAATATCCGATTGCTCATCTCCCTCGTTTCTTCTCCCGTCTCTTTTCTGAATCCAATCAACCCCTCTATTAAAAGTGTGAACACGTTTTTATCTTTACTTTTAACACGTGCGAGTTAACGGCTGAAAGATGCTCATAAAAACCTCAAACGTGCGTTCAGATCGATAAATAATTAAATAAATAAATAAATATGTTTCTTTTTTGGAAATATGGGAGGGGAGCAATTTATTCGGCTCCCATTTCTTTTTCACTTTTTACTTTCTGATTTTTTTTTTTTTTTGATAAATTCCTATTTTTCTTTTTCTTTATTTCATTTCTTTTATTACCCCATTTTTCTTTGCTTTCAAATTGTGTTCACACTCAAAACCAACCTATAAATAGAATAATATCATTACATTATATGTATAAATACATATTTTCTTTTATAAAAAATACATTTGTTTAACAAATTAATTTTAATAACTTTTAATTAATATTAGACCTAATCAAAAATAAATTAACATTTTTTATTTTTATTAGTTGTGTTTATATTCTATTTGGCATATATATTGTATATTGATATAATTATGGATTAAAAATAAGTATATAAATGTAGTTTTAATGCGCTGATTAAAAATGAATTTGATAAATCCAAATAATACATTTCCTTTTTAGAAGAAACTTTTTCGATTAGTAAAATTAAATTTAAATAATGAAAATGATTGTTTTAAAATATTGTTGTCTTAATATTAATAAATTTTGAGACATTTACATAAGAATTTCAAAATTTTATGCAAATAAAAAAAGGCGAGCAATTTCCATTCAAATATTGAATTAGTGAATATTAAACAAATAATTTGAAGAAAAAAAATGTATATCTAACAATACGTTAGTTTCACTTTATTCCCATTGCACAATAAAGTTGGAATTCATTTTATATCTTTGATGAGTTTTACACTATTTGAGGGATTGCCTTTTGCATTATTTGATAGTGTATATCATGAGTAACCTCCATTAAAAATGATGTCGCATCTTTTAGAAGCATAAGTGTTTATTTATATTCTTTAAGGACAACTTTTTTTTTTTTTTTTTTTTTTTTTTTATGTTTAGAGTATAGTTTTAGTTTGGTTCTTAAAAAATGATCATTCTTATAATGATCAGTTTTAGTTCACATGTTTCAAAATTGAATATTTTTATTTTTGACATTTTAATAATATTTATTTTTAGTTCTAAATTTTGAAATTTAGTTTCAGTTTGGTCTCTATTTTTCAAAATTAAATACTTTGGTCCATGACATTTCTATAATGCTCTGTTTTAGTCTATGTGTTTTTTAGTTTACTTCGATACCTATTTTCTTTCAATAATTAAATTAATGTCCAAATTAAAATAATTATTTCATCATTATATTAGTATTTAAATTTAGTCGAGAATTATCATTTTATTCAACAATAAAATAGGTAAATAGCACTTTTGTTATC
>JBBMEG010000022.1:13496286-13508544 GCA_037832605.1 Cyclanthera cordifolia
AGTTTGTAAAAGTCATTAGGGATAGATAATGAAGAGAGATTATCAAAATAGATACTAAATTCTAATTTTGAGAATCGAAACTCTAATTTATCATTAGAATATAATTTATAATTTCCCTTTATAAATGGGTTGAAAATCTAATAATCTATTGGTTTAATTGTAATGGTGCAACAATTATGGAGAAGGCGGTGACCTTTTTTTAGGGTAAAACAAAAGCAAAGAGGGACATTGAATGGACAGTAATTACAGCCTACCTGTTTTTCACTGAACTCCTTTTTTCCTCCTAATTTTCACCTTTTCCCATACTTTTTGGTCGGTTATTTATTTTTTTTACTTTCCTCCTTTGGTACACTTCCAAACTCTTCCCCCAAACCAAAAGTTGTGTTCTCATTATGTTTGAAGTAATTCAATGTCTGGTTGATAATATCATCATATATTCTAACCTTTTATTTTTATTTTTTATTTTGTTATTTTTAGTAAATAGCATTTATGACCAATTTTTAACTAGTTTATTCAATAATATTGGTTAATTATCTCTCTATATATATTTTGTATGAGCCTCAATTTTTTCAATTTTAGAAGGAAAGTATTTAGCTCAAATCAAGATACTACCGGTTAGCTAAAAACCCTCAAGTATTTAGAAAGGATCTTTCGGAGTTTAACAATA
The DNA here is from genome assembly GCA_037832605.1 of Cyclanthera cordifolia. NCBI lineage: Eukaryota > Viridiplantae > Streptophyta > Magnoliopsida > Cucurbitales > Cucurbitaceae > Cyclanthera > Cyclanthera cordifolia. The sequence goes on from JBBMEG010000022.1 coordinate 13,496,954, forward strand.
TCGTTAGTGATATCAAAAACCTTGCTGATAGGATTGAGAATGTGTATTTTTTCAATTGCAGTAGTGATTGTAATATGGTGGCTGACATGTTAGCCAAAAACTTTCATGTTTCTTCTTTTGTTTGGGACTTACTACCTTCTTCGTTGGAGGATAAAATTTTTTCTTGGAGGGGGTCCTCCCCCCTTGGTGGCCTCCGGTGTGGAGGAAGATTGTAGTCGTGATTTCTTTATTTATTAATATAGTTTCGTTTTCCTCAAAAAAAAAAAAAAAGTCAAGATACGACCTAAAATAATGTAATTTTATTTGTTTTTTTTAAATTTTGTGGGTTAAAAAATCATAACATTTGGTTCACATTATACCACATATGTGAATATATTATCTAATGATTAAAATGACACAAATTCAAGAATTCTTTAAAAGTATGATAACTTGACCTTGCAATCTCTTGATTAAAAAATAATATATCGAACCTGTGATCTCATGATCTTTGGGTATACTAATGTTGTTGAGTTATTGCTCTTTTGACCGATTTTTACAATTTTTTAGTCTTCTTTTAAGTTTGAAATCCAAATGTCTTAAAATAAAACTTTCTTTCAACAAATTGAGTTAAAATTTAGTTTACCAAATAAACTTCTTATATTTTCGACAATATCGGAATCTTGAGATCCAAATATTAAGATGGAATTAAAAAAAAAATCACACGTATCAATACAAAAAAAAAAGTATATGATAAGTTATTCTGACAAAATAATTATAAATGTGGCAAAGTTTTAAAGCATTTCGATTATTAACTAGTGAAGTTGTGTTAAACTGGATTACCACAAAACAATTAAACTAACTTGTTATTAACTCATACTTATACGTAGGAGATTAATAAATCTTTACTTATTTCTTTTTCATATTCGTTTGTTTGTTTGGAAAGATTGAATCATATACCTAACAAATAATGGTAATAAGAGTTGGATTAGAAAAGTATATTTTAGAGCTGAAATTATGTTTATAAAAACAAATAAATAATACTCAAAAACAAAAATATAGTAATAATTGATGTTACGTTGAAGCAGCCCCCATCAGAGGCGCGCAGCCATACGTGAAGATCAACATGTGGGTCCCATAACGTAAATTGTTACCGTTGAATTCTCACACGAAATAAGAAATCTTTATGCTAGTTCATATCGTTTTGTTTTTTAAATTTAAATTTATAACTAATTTTTTTAAATGTATTGATATTTATTTATTTTTTATTTTATTTTATTTGTTTTCATTTAAGAAATTTGGTTAATATTGGTAGGAAAATTAATTAAAGGAAGAAAAAGGTTGTAATTTAGGAGAGAAAATATTCAGATTTGACTCTCAATTTATTTGATCTTTTTAGCCATATTTATAACTAAATTACATCGATTAAAATAAAGCGACTATTCGATTGGTTTAAATCCCTTCGCCACTCCCCTTCTTTTGTATGTGTCAATTTCACATTTTCACCTTTGCTTTTGGAAGAACGGTCATTTGCAATGTATTAGTTTTTTCAATGTGTTAATCACATTTTGCTATTTGGGATTTTGAATGACATTATTCAAAGTTACAAATCTGCAACTTCAGGTTAACTGCAGGCGTTTCTTAAGGAACTCTATGATGTACATCTGCATCCTCGTTTAAAACATAAATATAATGCTTTTTTGAATTCATATCATTTGTTGTATTCCATTGTCATACCTCGTTTTCAACATCATGACGACTTACTATCCACTTTCTTTATCATTGGGTTGTACAATATGTACCCTCCTTGCTTATATCCAATGAAAACTGTCCAAATATTAAGTGTTGGACATTGAGTTTGAATCCACTATATGTCTTGATAGGATTTTTGTTAGGAAAACTCCTAGGTGATCTATTCAACAGATATAATGCACATGATACAGCTTCAGCTCAAAAATAATTTGACATACCTTTCGTCTCTGACACTCCATTGTGTTGAGGGGTGTAGGAAAAAAATAATGTCATGCTGCAACACAAGTTGTTCACCAACTCTTAAAATCATCAAGCTTGTACTCGCCTCCTCATCACTATGCATCATCTTGATTATTTTCCACTCCGTCTTTCAACAAATGCTTTAAATATTTTAAAGCAATGGAATCTTTGCTCTTCAATAGATAAATCCAAGTTACCTCTAATTGATGATATGTTATTTCGGCCACAAACATCTGTTTGAACGAGCTCAAAAGGAAATATTGCATGTCAAAACTCTTTAACAAAAGGTGTTTTGTGATTCTTCCAAAATTACACGCTTCATACAATTGATCAGGGTTATGAATATTGGGTAAATCATTCACTAAATTAAGTTTGGAAAGATTTTCCAAACTCTGAAAATTTAAGTGCCCAAAACGTAAATGTCATAACCATGATTCATCATTTACTATCGCATTCAAGCATTGCTGCAAACATGCGATTTTTTGATGAAAATGTTTTAAGGATCAACTTACCTTGTTTATCAAAAATTGAGAGTTGATTTACAGAGATATTCATCACATGACCCTTTTTCGACTAACTTCTCATACTCAAAAAGTACATAAAAAACATTTGAAATGTACCTGTGATCACCATTTTCAAAGTGATAAGAATTCGCCATTTTCCAGTCACCGGAACGAAACTTCCATCACCAAATTTCACTCTTGTGTGAAGCGATTTATCGAATTCTGCAAACATTTCTTTATGACCACACATGTGATCCGTGCAGCCTGTATCCAAATACCAAGTCTGGTTGTTGGAAATTTCATTTAAAAAGCTACCATTAATAATGCATGAGCCTCTTCGTCGTATTCGTGATTACGATCTTCTTGAGTACAATTGGCACACAACTTGATTATCACTTTCTGATATGCACTCATTTGCATACTATGATATTACGAGTTACCTCAATGCCTATAAAATACTTCAAGACTATTAGATCCTTCATATGAAAACAAAATTGCAGATAAGCTTTAAATCTTAAAATGACATTACGAGATAAACCCACTATAATTAAGTCATCAACATCGCAAGAACATTAAGAAAAACACTTCCGCCAAACATTGAGTAATCAACATAAGGTTGTTTAAAACCATAACTCTTTAAAGTATGAGATAACTTAGCAAAATATTCTCGTGAGTCTGTCTCTAACCATACAAAGAGTTATGCAGTCTACAAAGTTATGAGTTATAATATAATATATTATTCCATGATTTGATATAGTTTAAATTTTCTAGATTCGGTGTATCTAAATATTGTAAATATTTACTGTTTCTTTTGGGTGCTATATATACATATGAATTATAATGGAAAGGCAGAAGATCTTTGCCAATCACTTTTTTTTAACTTAATATGGTATCAAAGCCATGAATTCTCTTAAATCTTATTATGGTATTAAGGCCTCTCTAAATTAGAGATGATTATATGAGTTAAATAACAATTTCTGAAATTCGCGCAATTCGTATGATGTACGTTTGACATCTTATTTGCACTATTATGGTTGGTGACATGATTAAAAAAGTTTGACAAATTTGTGAAATCATCGTTATTTGTGTGGTGCAATTAAGTAACTTATTTACAATATATTACGTACCATGGCATGATCGATGATAGTTTGATGATTTGTGAAATCTGTGCGATTTGTGATGGACAATAACTTAGCATCTAATTTTTGGTATGTTTGATTCGACGATTTGCAATGACTTCATTTTCAAGTCGATCATGTGCTTACAAGTTCAATTTCAAGGGGGAGTGTTAAGAATAAATATAGTTAGGATGTTATTTAGGATTTGTTAAAAATTAGTATTTAAATTTTAGTAGATATTATAATTTAATAGAATATTTGTTAAGGATTTGTTAGAAGATCTAATTAGATTTGATTTTGTATCTGATATATATATTCGTGAAAAATTAATGGAAAGTCACGGGTGTAGGCATTTATCAAAAATTATTATTATATCAGAGTCATGACTTCTCTTAAATCTTATCACACTCAATAAAAAGCTCATCATCCAAACAAGTTATTAACCGCAACCCTTCTACAAAGAACAATATACAAACGAGTCATTAACAAAACTCAAATTTCTAATCACTCAAAATAACTTCTCATTTATGATCACTCAAAATAATCACTTCACAATTCCACATACAAAACACCTTCTTTGAGGTAGGTGTAAAAAAAAAAAAAAAAAAAAACCTTCAATTCTAATAGCAAAATGACATCAAACCTCTATGTCATTTCCATGTTGTTTCGGTCTAGAGATTAATGCGTTTAACATTATGTATTTGCACTTTATACACAGCCATGTAGGTAAATTGTACGTCACTAACATCACTAGCCAACGACTATATATCTAGTACTCTGATCTCCGTGGGGATTTTTACTCCATCTCGGTTGATAAAACAAAAAGAAGATTTCTCGTTTCACTACTAAAATTTGGCCGCCTTATGTCTATTTCTTTCCACAATAGTGTGTCGGCTGGGTGTCGTATATAGTGATCGACTTGACGACTGGAGCATGCCACGTCAATAGCTTAGAAATTTCTTTACTCTGAAATATTTGTTCAAATCTTGGAATGGTAGAGAAATACCACATGAATTTTGTTGGAATCTTTTTTATCTCATCTTCTTTCACATTCTTCTTGACCTTTCATCTCGATATTTCACAAGTAGGACATTGTTCGGCACTAGCCAATTCTTTTCGATGCAAACAACAATCATTAGTACATGCATGAATTTTTTCGTACTTCATTCTTAATGTACTTAAAGCTCTTTTGGCATAATAAGTGGATGCTGGAATTTCATTAGGAATAGGCAATAAAATGCTTAACAATTCCAACAACTTTGTGAAACTTTTATAGCATCATCCAAACTTTGCCTTCAAATTATAAAGCTTAACCAATGTTGATATCTTGGTAAAATATTTAAATTTACGTATAATGTTTCGTCGCATCTTCCCGTGATTTCTCAAATATTTGAGATTTTTCGGTAAAATAATCTTATGCAGCCTCAAACATCCCTACAGGTCATCGACATCATCCTCTTCATCTCTAACTATATTCGAAATATTTTCAATGTTTATTTTACTCAAAACTAATTCTCCATGGAAAATCCACGTGGTATAACTTCCATCGATACCATTAAAAAAAATAAATGATCTCTTACTATATTAACATTTTGAGATTTCACATTCACGCATTTCAAACAGGGACAACAAATGACATTCGTCCAATTCAAATGTCGTAATGAATTCTCTATGAAAAGTTCAACTCCTAAATTGTATTCAATTGACATTCGATTCTTAAACATCCATGACTTATCATAACCAACTTAATTAAAAACTACTTACAAATTCATGAAATATTATGAATCAAAAGGGTGCAAGAGTACTTAAAGCAACAACCAAAACTCATTTTAGTCACCAAAAATTAGAAAAAAAATAATAAATGATCTAATATGGTATTAGAGTTCAAAAAATTCAAAGAGTCGCCACTAAAACATAATAAATTATTTCCCAAACGAGCCACACTAAATCACCAAAACGTATATTCTCATACAAAACTATTAACACCCTAATCATGCATTCTCAGTAATTTCTAATATTAGTCTTACCTAAGGCTTCAAAAACTAATTTCTACTAGACTTAGTCAACAAATTTCATAAGAGAATAATTACAAACTAAAAAAAAATGAAATAAATTAACCAAGTAACTCAAATACCTTATAAACTTGACCTTTCTTGAAGAGAAAGTTGAAAATAGAAATGAGCACTCCAAGCTTGAAGATCGAACAAGATAATAGGCTCAAAACTAGCAATGGTCGTTTCGGGTGAAGTTTCGGTGAACAAGGACGGTGAAGAAAAGAGGAAGGAATGGGAGAAATATTGGGTTTCGGGTGAAGTTCGGCGGAGAAAATAAGGGATAGACGGGTTTCGGGTGAAGTCTTGGGCGAAGAAAATAAGTTGGACGGAGAAAATAAGGAAAAAAAAAAGATGACGGGCCTTATAGATGGCGGACGGCCCGCCATCTTTTCTGAATTAAAAAAAAAATGGTGGGCCTTATAGATGGCGTGACATCTATTAGTTTGTCATCTTTTCTAAATACATTAAAAAAAAAACATGGCGGGTTGCCAGCCATATATTAGCTCGCCATAAAAAAGTACCAGTCATCTACTTTCAAACCGCCATGAAACATCCATGTTTTGAAATTCTATATTTTCTAACCTGCCATCTATACTCAAAATTGTTGTAGTGGTATATGAGCAGATAGTTGAATACATCAATCAATGCAAGGTAGAGAGATGTTAAAACCTATGCTCCAATGAGCTGTCCAGTGGCCTCTACCAAAAGACTAATATTCCCATATAGGGTTATGTGTCCTTGGCAATTAGAAGAGTGTCCCATGGAGCTAAGTAAACCTGATGGCTCTTTATCCTTAGACACTAATCATGATGAATTAGTATTAGCAACCCTTATAGGTGGAACATCGCCCACGAGGTAGGGCTAACCGGGTGGCCATCTGACCCTTTGCCACTATTGCTAGAAGGATACTTGCACTTGTCTGGTACCTAGTCTATAGCCTCCATCAAATACACGTGTTTAGATCACGTTTGATTTAAACAACGACATGTGTTATAACATAATACAAGGTTCTCGAAAGGATAATAATAAAATAATAATCAACTGTTCTCTAGTAATATGAACAAAACATGCTTACCTGTCAGATAACATAAACAATGCAAGATGTTCAAGGTAATAACGATTCTCATGTATAACATACATCACATGTTTACCAAACAGGAAATACAAGAATTACTACCTACTTATACTATACTAGTCAATACATAAAACAACACAAGTGAAGATGAACATTTAACCAATATACTAATCACATCGTATTAGGAAACTAAGATAATGTATTTGAAAATTCAAATTTACAAAGTCTCATACCCATTCCATTAAAGTAATTTTCCAAAAAAAACATTGGTGGAATCTACCTATGGAACAAAATTTCTCCCTCTCATCAATTCCAAAAACTTTTTAATTCATTAATGTGTAATGTTCCCTTCTAAAAAGAAATTTATGTTTTTTGGACAAACATCTTTTTTTTTTTTTTTTTTTTTCATTATTTCCTTTGATATTAAAAAAAAAAAAAAAACTTTCTAGAATAAAATTTATTTATTCTTCTTGTCGCTAGCAAGGAGAGCTGCCAAACATCAATAAAAGAAACTTTCATTTTTTTTAGGTATAAAAATATATTAATATTCGTTAGACTACTTATTTTTTGTGACATTCAATATATGATTTATCAAAATTAACTTGTATTAAACTAAATTACGTTAAAGAAATAATATTTAATTATCAATGAATAAGTTTTCGACACATGGATTGTTTTTAATCTATTTTTAACTTAAATTTTTGTTTCCTCTAATTGAAAACAACTTATTAATTAAAAAAAAAAACTATAAAAGACAACAATAAACCTTTCACCAATATATTTTTTTTAAAAAAAATCTTTTTGATTGACACGTCCTTAAAAAAAATAATTATATAATAATACAAATAACGACGTGGCTTTGCTTGGGCGACCCAAGAATCTAAAACAAAATAATAATGATATAATTTTATTTTGAAAGGAATTAATAATGATATTGATTAAATAAATATCTGATCTTGATATAAGGCCAAAATGTGTATATGGGTAGAGATTAGGCAAGCTGTTTGGGGAGTATTAAATAATTATGGTTGGCATATGTGACACGCCTTCCGCCTTCGTGGTATTGCGACCATATAATAAATATTATAATTAAATAAAAATAAAGATTTCACAATCTTCAAAACATTATAATATGAATCAATCACGTTGGTGGAAGGCTATTTTTTTGCGATTTAGGATGGAATTGATAAGGGGATGGTGTTAACGTGAATATTATTATATGATTTTTTTTTTTCTTAAAAAAAAAAATGATTGATTGCTGATTATGAAAATAATTTATTATTTATGATAATGCAATTATTTAAATACTACTGTTTGACTTAGGTTGATGCCAAAAATGATCTTTATCATCAAGGATGAATTAATGAGGCAAGATTCTGATATGGTGTTAATCACGTAAATTTTAATACTTGAAAATGTGATATCATATTAAAAAATTTGAACATCAATTTCAAAATTAATTCGTAATAAAAGAAAAGCTCAATTTTTCTTATAAATGCTTTGAGAATTAACCAACATAAGTTGGTTAGGTTATGGTGTTTCCTCTTTCGGAGGCCGATCAACCGCAATGGCCTAGGCTTAGACAACTTTTTTTTAATCTCGTGTTTGAGCTTGGTTATCGACCTTTACGGGTTATTGATTCCAAGGCTCTATGATTTTCCCATTTGAGTCATTTCGAATTTCCAAACACTTTTGAGGTCGAACCTCTTTAATCATTGAAAGTATTGAAAGTGAAGGACTCGAATCACAAATCGAGTAGATGCTAGTACATCATTTAATGAGCTTCTAACCATATTATATAAGATATGATTTATAAATAAGCCTAAAATGATATTTTAATTATTCGTTTGTATGTCTAAAATTATTAAATAACTTAATTAACATGTTCCGACTTCAAATATAAGTTCATAAAAAAACTAAAAATAAAAATAATTGCCCTAGATGGAATTTGCAAATTCATCAAAAATGAAATAAACAAAATTTAAACTCATTCATATGAGAAAGAGAAAATGACATAAAAATAAAACCAGAACAACATGTTCTCCATAATCAAATAACAGTATCATCATCTAGATCAACCGTCTTAATATAATAATCCAGTATCTAGAGAGGAAACATAATACAAGTCAATAGAAATACTCATCAAGAACCTACAACTAAGGTACATGCATGATGCATAAGGCAATTGTAACAACATGCAAGTACGTTTAATTACCATTTACAACCTAACACTCGAGACAATAATCCAATGCACAAGTTATGTCTTGGTCGATGACCTTTCGCAGTTGACAAAACTAACATAGGGTTAACTATAGCTCCAAGCTTAATGTTATCTAACCATGTCAACAAATTAATATCAAATTAGTATACCACTTGCAACTATAAAGTGTCAGACAAGTAAGCCTACACATGTAGATCATTTTTGTTCATGTGAATATTTAAAGAATATCTTAACTACATCTTCAAGATCTCATAAGGCTCGATTGTTGACGAGGAATGCACACTTACTACGGCAGTGTCAGTGGCGAATCAAGAACACACGAGCTTAGACTTGGGCTTGGAAGGGCAATTAATGGTGAATACTATGACCAAACATTGAGCTTAGGTCAACTTATTAAGGGGTTGTTTGTTTGCCTGTTTTGTGGCACGCACTCGTTTTTCTTTTGTTCTTTTTTTGAAAGTGTGTTTGGGTTACTATTAATAAAGACGGAGAATAGGAAGATGATGATTCTCGATGTTTGCACCATCTAATATCATTACTCCTGTAATCATGTTTTCCCAAAATCACATTTTTGTTCTCCTAAATTATTTCTATTCTTCTCATAACAACCTTTTATTTTCTCCATAATTCTTTTCATTAATATTTTACCCATTATTTTATTTTCTTTGTTATCATTCCCTTTGCCCTAAACAAAAATAATTATTCTACTCGTAGTCTTTCTCTTTATCGTTCTTCTCTTAATTCTCATTCCTCCCATACTTAGGGAATTATTTACTCACACTACGAGGCAAGGAATTTGGGTTTTTTGTTATTATATATATATATACTATAAAATATGTGTTGTAATTTGAAATTAATTGTATTACCACGTGTCCCGCGTGTGATGGTCATATTTGTCTAGTGCGTGTTGCACATGACCACATACCCGATCAACCCCGTTTCACCATGCTTTTACAGTATTTTATTATTATTGCATGTTAGAATAGTTTCCTTCATTTTATTTTAGGTGTTGACTCATCGCCATTTTCATATGCAAGAGTGTCACATTCATTGTGGTCCAAAATGTACTATAGGGGGTATGACTTCTTGAAGCTTCCTTCCTTTCAAGTTATTATGTGATTAATGCAATCGTTGATATGTCCCTTATTGCATCTTGTCATATAGCTTTCAAAGATAAAAACATTTCTCAAACTCTCTTTCTCCCTTTTTCGAAAACCTTTTCACAACGCCCGTGATAGAGGTTGCACCTGTTGTACCACCCGCTCTGCCATTTTGATTCGGCTGATTTGCTCGCCAGGTTAGAGCAAGTGTCGCACAGTCACCATTCCGCTGCCTCTGAAGTGCGACTGTGACACCGCTCGCACACATCCCAGACACACACCTATATGATCCAAAATATATTGATAAATTGATTATTATACTTTTGTTGTGGGTCTATTTATTTTTTTTTAAAAAAATAAATATAAAGATCAATTAAAAAATACATCAAGATTAAAAGTGAGTATTATTGAAATGTTAGAAGTAAAAATAATCATTTTTTAATGTAGCAACCAAACTGGATTTAGACCTCTATGAACCAAAAAGATAAATTTTCTTTAAGAAAGTATGTGACAATATTTATTAGTACTATAACCATATTTACTATTTCTTTTATAGTGATCTTATTCATAATTATTTTTCTAGATTTTACTATTCTTGTAAAATTTTATTAAATTTATTCAAAGAAAAATTATAAAATTAGTGGAGTCTAAAAACTTAGTTAAATATGGTTATTTAAAAAAAAACAATAATCATATATATTAGTGAGTATTATCATATACTTTCTCTTACAATACATTATTAAAACGTATTAATAAAAATAGACGTTAGTGTGAATTTGATAACATTATTTGATGAGAAATCAATTTCCCTTATTCATGTTACTTTCTCTTCATCCAAAAATCCATTATAAGGAAATAATAATAATTTCGTTAATAAAGTTAATTCAATGTTTTATAATAATTAAAAAAAAAAATCCAAATCGACCTATTTACACTCATATCAACATCGATTCATGGTTGTCTCCCACTTCAAAAACAAGCAATATATTATTATTTAAGTGCCTCAACAACTCCATTAAAGCTTAGAGAGGAAACAAGCTAGTTCAACAAATCTCTTCTTTAATCTCTAAAAGTGATTTCCTTATCATTATTTCTAATGATATCCCAAATCTTGAAAGATTAATTACATATTAATGTTTGTTAATAATCCACATTATGGAAATTTCTAATTATTTTATATTTTATGCAACCCCAATTAGCCATTAATTTAAGTTGAAAAGCACAAACTCACCACCTCTCTTTTTGCTATGTTGAATCAACTTTATTGGGATGAGAACACAATCTATTTTGAGATAATATACAAGATCATGTTTAATTAGTATAAAAGTAAAAGATAATATTTTTTTTTATATTAATTAAGCCTTTATATTTATGTAGGCTTAATACAAGCTAGTTAATCTACTACTCTTATATTCTTAATCAAGTTTTTTTAATTTTAGTTTTGATTTCAATTTTATAATGTCCATGTTATTTCTATTATTAGTGATTTTTTTGAATTATAATGAAAATTTGATAATTTAAAACCACTCTAAATTGATTTAACAATAATAAT
>JBBMEG010000022.1:13508644-13519455 GCA_037832605.1 Cyclanthera cordifolia
CAGAAGATATCGAACAAATGTTGTTTGTTAAATGAAAAGTTCGACATACATTCAAACCCTTTTGTTTGTTTGTGTTTTTCTCAATCAATTTATTTCTTTAATTAATTGATTAATTATTAATGAATTTGAATGATGCCATTTGAAGGCTTCACGTAGTAAAGTTGCACATGGGAGAAGTCAATAGATTTGTGATTAATATAAAAAATATAATTAAAATATTATTGAAAAGAGACAGAGTCAATCAAATGAGACAAAGATCCCAAATTTTACGTATACATGAATCCTGCCGACATGATGTGTCATCCAATCTTCTTTTTTTTTTTTTTTCTCTTTTTTATTCTTTTTCATTTCATTTTAACTTTTTTTTCTTTTTTTTTGGAATGCACTACAACTTCATTAACCAATCAACAAAGAAAAAAAAATTATCCTCCACAATAGAGTCGAATGTCCGGAAAAGATTTTCCTCCAAAAAGAAAAGCTCTCCTTCACATAAGAGGATGACAAACTACAAATAAAAGATTCAACCGAGGGTTGCTTGGCTAAGCGATCAGCCCTTCTATTACAAATTCTGTTATAATGCACAAAACTAAGGGGTCTCAAAATAGAGGCTAAACTCTTAATATCAGCAACGATGTTGCTGAACTCCGTTAAATTTGGAGAGTCGCCATTCATCGTCTTGATCGTAAGAGAAGAGTCCGATTCAACAAAAATGGGAGGAATCCAAAGCATGTTTGAATTGATGATAGACGTTAGACCTTCTTTCTCTGCTAATCCCTCTAAGAATTTGATTGAAAGGTTTTTTAATCCAGATTTCCATCCCGCTATGATTGGAGATCCACGTCAATCACGGACAATCCATCTAATGCCTCCTTCATTAGATGATAAAGGAGAGTTGCATCACTGTTCAACTTCCAGCATTCCTTAGGGGGGCCCTCCACTTTGTATCACCACTTTGACAACTTTTTGGCACGACTATCTAATAACTTGCATAATCTAAACAAACCATTAGAATTTTTATCAATAAGAGAAATGAGCTTATGGATGTCATTAGAGGAGCTATTGTTAATTAATAAGATTTCTAAAGTGCCATAAACTCCAAATAACAACTAGCACTTTATCACCCTCATGATTTCCAATACGATAAAATAATCTCTCCAGAAACGAAACTTCCGAATATGTCTTCCTGAAACAACTGCTAAAATTAGTAAGCCTTAGAAAAATATGCATCCAAGCCTGCACCAAGAGCTTACCATCCTTTAAAAATGAAGATTTGTCTCGCTCCCCTTATCACACATGGGACAGATCACCAGGATATTAATTCCTCTATTATAAATATTACATCAAGAAGGAGTTGCATTCACAATAAGGCTTCAAACCCCGATCTTAATTTTAGGGGGAACATTCACATTCCAAAATTTACTCCATAAGGCCCGACAAGACTTATTATTAGAAGACAAAATATTCTTATTATCTCACTAATTAACTCCAAGCTGATAAGCACACTTGACCTTGATGAGTCCATTAACACTAATTTTTTTCCTTTTATCAAAGTATAGTTTTTTTTTTTTAATAATAAACTATATAATTTTGCTTCGTATAAAAGGGTTAAGATTTATTTTTTATAATTTAATTAAACAGTTAAAAAAAATTAATCTTTATAAATTTGGAAACTAAGAGTGATGACTTAGTTTGATGAAGTCTGAAAAATAAGATCTAACGTTCTTAATGATTGACAAATTAACTAATGTAAGCATATATTCGTTTACACGTCAATAATATTGACTGTATGAGTTAAATAACTTATTAAAAAAGCTATCGTTTACATGTAAATAATCATCATTCACGTACTCAATTCATGATCCATTTTAAAAGATAGGTAAGTTTTTTTAATTAAGAATAATTAGTAAATATATATATATATATATATATATATATTAAAATAGAGCCAAATTAAACACGGTCACGTAATAAGGAAGCAATAGCAATGCAACACATGGTTACAAAGAAAAAAAGTTTATACTTAGAAACATAATATATGGTTTAATTACATAGACTTTGACGTTCAAAAATTGACGTTGGAATTGATTTGATTTTCAATCTACATGTTGAATTGTATATATTTGTAGAAATACTATTTTAATCTTTCTTCTTACTAAAATTTATTCCTTTTTATCTTATATTTTTAAATAATTCAATTTTAATAAATACTTTCAATTAGCACAAAAAAGTATTTAGAATGAGATTCATGGAGCAGTCTAAACAACCCAACCCAAAACGTAAGAGTTTGATTAGTTATACTTTTTTGTGTGTTACGATAAGTTTTTTTTTTTTACAATTTTTTTGGGGGTTTAGTTGGTTCTTTTAACTAAAATTTGACTTGTTTAACACAATATGACCTAGCCGAACTTAAATTATATCGTTTAAGTTGAGTTGCTTTAATATATAGAGTTGGACGAATAAACAAATAAAACATACTCGTTGATCCAAAAAATTTCATTAACGTATCCAAATTCAACCTAGCTCTAACCATAAACCCTACTTATATCTAGCCAAACTTTATTCTTGAACAATAATAATAATTTCAACATATATTTTTATTACGTAATTTGATTGGTTAACCATGGTTATGCATGAGCTATGTGGGTTTGGGCCATTATTAGCCAACTTAAAACCAGTCAACAAATGTAACAAGATCAATAAATTAACGATATAAATGTGCATCAATCAATCAAGAAGTAAGGAATTCGTAATGTCTCCTCATTATAGTTGAATTTTAAAAAAAAAAAAAAAACGAAAGATTTGTTGGTGCAGGTTTTATTATTTGGTGTTAGTCAGTTCAACATCAATGTCTGGGGTCGATCCGTACGTAGGATTTGTTGTCTCTCCCCTAATTTGTACGCAAATTAAGATTTTGGACATGGTAGTTGGTCAAGAGTTTTGCCCCATAAGCCCATATGGTTTTTGAGTGGCCCATTAAGAAAGCCCAACTTACAAAATAAACATTATGACCAGCCACCACCATTGGAAGAGGATACTCATTAATACCAAAATTTTTAAAAAAAAATAGTTAATTTAGATTTCGTTTGATATCCAATTTTCGAAAATTTGGTATATAAATGCTATTTTTATATGAGAGTTTCTTTACTATGTTTTTAAAAACTAAATTAGTGTTCTTCATATTAACTTTTTTTGAATTTAGATTCACTTTCATTTATAAAATATGAAGTTATTGAAAATGGTGTTTTGCATGATGGTCATTTTATAATTAATTTGTAAAATAGTGATAACTATACTTCTATGCACGTTAGTGAAAATATTGGTAATGAACGATGTATTGCCAATGAAGATTCCTCTATACGGTAGCATAGGAGAATATGTCACATCTTTTTTTAGAGAATTAAGTAGTTAGTGAATGATGTTCGTTACTAGTACTTTAGATTTACTAACATTGAGAGTTGTATAAGTTGCATCGAAGATAAGTAGAGTAACAAGTCTAAGAAAGGTGCTAATATGAGTTCTGATTTATTAAAAATCATATATATAAATATTTGTATTTCATACATATATCCCCAATTTTGAGCCCTTCATTATCTCTAGACAATGGGACACATTTTCAGCTAACAAGAGGGGAACCTTCATCTGAGTTGATACCTTCTAAAAGAAAATTCCACACTGCTTGTCGATATAATTTTGTACATGGAGGCAGGGCCTTATAAATATGATTATAATGTCTTACATGTTACAATTTCTCTCCAACTTTGTTGTTTTATAAATTTGTGCAACACTCCAAAAAACTTTCTTAAAATTCTTACTTTTTTTTTTATTTGTATTATTAACGATCTCTCAAATAAAACAATTTCTTATTTTTATTCGTGGATATATTAAATACACGATTAGTATATCACGTAAATTTATGTACCTTTTATCTCACGTTTTTTTTTTCTTTTATTATTTATGATTTTTCTTAACATGCATGTGATAACTACGAAAAAGCTCACTCAACCTGATTAATCTGAACGTTAAAAACAACAATGAAACATATAATGAACAATCCTTAGAGAATTTTTCCTTCTTGAAGAGATTTATTTAGGGTTTCTTCAACTGTTTATGTGTAGGATTCAATCAAATTTCCTTATTAGAATTGACACATTTAAGTGCCAAGTTTATTTGTAAAGTAACTTTGGGTTTGAATTCTATTATCATCTCTTTGAAAAAAATGACAACTTTTACTAGGGAAATGCAAATAAAATAAATTAAGTTACCCCTATTAATTATTATTATTTAAATGATTTTTTTTTTTTTTTTTGACAAATAAGATCTTCTTATTAGATTTCATAATATAAGTTTTCTTATTCCAATTATATAAGTGCCAACAAATTCAAATGTGATATATATCTTGGAATTCTTATCTCTATCATCATCTCTCCCATATATATCATTCTTTAGCAAAAATGATTGAAAGAAAAAGAAAGAAAAAAAATCCCTAATAAGATTTTATTATGAAAAACCAAAACATATTACTAGATTAAGAAATTAGAAAACTCAAGCACCTCATATATAAGGAAATTACAAGTAATCAATTTCTATTCATCAATAAAAATAATAATATTATTTCTTTCAAATATTAAAATAATTAATAGAATTTAGAATTGTTTGGTTGGTTGGTGTATATATAATAACACACAAACAAATGTTTTTTTTGTATAATTAACTTCTTTTTTTTAAAAAGAAATGGAACATTGGAAAGAGAGAGTTTTGATGATAACAACGTTGTTGTTTGTTTGTGTGAATGTTTCAAAAGCAATTGATTGTGAGTTGAATTTCAATGATCCTCTTAGAGTTGCATATACTGTTTATGTTGATAAATCAGGAAGAGGAAATTTCAGAACAATTCAAAGTGCTATTGATTCTATCCCTTTTAAAAATAATAAATGGATTAGAATCCACATTTCTCCTGGCATTTATTGGTAAATATACTCTCTTTTTTTCTTTCTTTTATTTATTTATTTGTTTGTTTGTTTTTTTGTATATTATTGTTCAATTGAGAGATATGATTTTCTTTTTTTTTTACTCAATATTTGAGGATGAGAAATTGAATCTAATGATTGTTTAGTGTTTATCTTAAAATAATTATCCGACCTTGTAATATATTTAATTGTCAAAGAAATTCATAAAAAATAATTTTTTGATAATATCAAAAATTGAATTCATAATTTCAAAAATTTTCTAATTTTTTTTTCTTCTTAAAATGGACATTACTTGTAGTTAAGAATGAAAAATGTTAAAGGGAATCATCACTTTGGTATGATATTATCAATTTTTTTGTATAATTAAGTTCATAAGAGGTAACTTTGATTTTTGTTTTGTAACGCCCGGGATTGGAGAGGTACATGAATGAACCGAGTCCACATCGAAATGAGAGGGATCTTGGGAGATATAATTACATGGTCAAGAAAGGCTTAAGAGAATTGATTGTATATTATCTATACCAACAAGGTGCCCCTTCCTATTAATTCGGTGGCTCAATCGAAAGAACTTAACAGTTAAACGTGCTTAGGTTGGAGTAGTCCTAGAATACCTCATAATAAGGATTTTCCTAGGATGCGGATCCGTGTTGATTTGTAGGGATAGTCTTCATTCTTAGAAGCGCTTAAAGAAGTTGATAGTTAACGTGGCCGAGTCGCAGCAATGTAGGGTAATGTTGGGGCCCAAGGCCAGATCCGAATTACAAGACCTCATCCGAATCCTGGGCACGTTACATGTTTCATCTAAAATAACTATAAGTTTAAATGATTTTGACCTCCTCTTTTTTCTTTTTCTTTTTTTGGATTGGCAACAGGGAAAAAGTGGTAATTTTGCAAGGAAAATCATGCATATTTCTAGATGGAGCAGGAAATGAAAAAACAGAAATTCAATGGAATGACCATACAACCACAGCTTCAAGTGCAACCTTCACTTCCATGGCAGAAAACCTTGTAGTACAAGGCATCACATTTAGAGTACGATCGAATTTCTTTTTTTAATTTTTTTACATTTATAATAAATCGAAAAAATGTTTTTTAGAACGAAAATTGAGTTATTATAAACGATGAGTTATTGCAGAATACTCATAACGCACCGGGAAGTGTGCGGAGTGTTAGAGACATAGTACCAGCTCTAGCAGCATTTATACAAGGAGATAAATCAACTTTCTATCGATGTCGATTTATTGGATTGCAAGATACATTATGGGATGGATTTGGTCGCCATCATTTCATCAATTGCTACATTGAAGGTGTTATTGATGTCATTTCTGGCAATGGACAATCTATCTACCAGGTCAAACTTTTAAAAAAAATTTAAAATGTTCATAGATTTTGTATTATCTTAGCTATTTTCCTTTTTCTTTTTTTTTTCTTTGTTAATTTTCTATATAAGAAGTATGGGCTATCCAACGTTAAAATGACAAATGATTGTTGACGCGGGTCTTTTGTCATTAACCTAGAACTTTCGGCTTTGTTATCACCGACAGTTTGAGATTACTGTCGACGATTAAGTCAATCTGTTGGATAATATGAAGTTTTACTTCAAAATATATTGGTAGTGAGGGGACTAATTTATATATTTTATAAATATATCGAAGATTTTTCAATTTTTTAATGTGAGATAAAATGTGTATCTCGAGCAGTATCTACATGTTATTGTGCGTTGAATGCTTTTAGAATTTTGACATACAGAAATGGCTAGAAGAGAACCTAACTTTGACGCAATTTTTTATTGCTCAATTGAAGGAAGTGTAGTTAGGATCTCACGTAGGAAAAATGTAGATACATCCTAATAATTTATAAGATAAGTAGACTACTTCTCTCGTTGTTGATTAGTTATGAGATGAGTTTTTGTACTATCTAATACGAAAGTGAGTTGATTAGAGCAAATACGATGGCTAATCAAGGAGTCTAAATCACCAATAGATAATTAGGAGAGAGAAACTGTTGAGATATGTCTTAAATTGTTTGATGTCCTACGATTAATTTCGTCTTATAATATGTATTAGGGTTTTATGAGAGTGTGTATATAAATTCTCTTAAACCCCTAGTCCCAGTTGATCGACATTCTATATTCTTATCTTCTAAATAAAATGGTTTCTCTCATCTACTTATTGACGTAGCTAGTACATCCTTAATGAACCAAATAAATCTGTGTATTTTTTTTCTTTTGTGTTCCTTACGATTTCTCTTTGATTATCGTTCTTTTACGTAAGAGAAACAAAAGAGAAAATGGAGGCGAATAAACCAATGGTGATATTGATTAAATCTTCAATTACCTAATCGTCGACATATTTAGCAGTAATCAAAGTGAGGGAAACGAGTTTTAATTTAACAATTTTAGACGACAATTCTTATCTTACAATATTTGATTGTGAAATTGCAGAAGTGTAAGATAAATATACCAGTGAATGCATATGGTGGAATATTAAATCATGGATACATAACAGCTCAAGGAAGGGATAAAGCAAATGATTCAAATGGATTTGTTTTCAATCAATGCACAATAGAAGGAAGTGGGAGAATTTATCTTGGAAGAGCTTATAGAGCATTTTCCACTGTTATTTTTCATCTATCTTTTCTACCTTCTTCCATTGACCCTGCTGGTTGGCATATTTGGCAACAAGCTGGCCATGAGTATGTGATCTTACCCTATTTATTATATATACATGTAAATTAAGATTTGTACATGTCGGGTGAAGAGCTCATAATATTCCATATCGATGGTGGCTGGCTAATCCTCTCATTGCCAATTGGCTTTGAGATGGATGCCCACACTTTCTAAGTTGGTATCATAGCACATTAACAATATCTTCACTCATCGAGCCTAACAGCCACGAGCATAGGAGTCGATCTTGTTTTCTCCAAGAAGTGTAGGTTGGGTTTGATTCCGTCGTGTGCTAGTAGATCCATTCCTTACCTCTATTACTTTTTCTGGTTCAGAACATCCTGGCAAGATGTGAGATTCAAGCAAACCATAGCCCTCTAGTGCACATTCAACCTGAAATTTCCATAGCAAGAAGTTGCTATTCGTTAATCGAACAGTGGTGACCTTGTTCTCGGGTGTAGCCAACGCAGTCGTCAACTGTTGACGAGTTAACCAAATCTGAGTTATCACCAGAGGCTTCCATCTGAGTAAAAAAGACGAAGAATGGAAGTCGAAAAAAAAAATAAAATAAAATCAGAGAGCGTCGTAAGACTTTGCAGCTCTGATACCAAGAAAGAAAAACTAGGAAGAAAAAACAGAATTATTCAAGAGAAAAATCTTTGTATTCACCGTTATATTTGAAAAAACTCAGTACATTCCATTGTATCAAATACACACTGAATAGCCCTATATATAGGAGCCTTGCAGAGATGAAATATAAAATATATATCAATATAAAATGCCAGCTCATTCTAACCACAACGAAATAAGTATGAAAAGAAGACCCTTCTAGAATAGTAACATTGCTGAGATAGGCTGAAGAAAATGGGCCATAATAGAGGTTAATGGGCTTCTTTCCTGACTAGCCCAAACGGTTATTCAGTCCAATAAAATGAAATTGAGATCCGATTCAAGATTGGTAAACCCCAAAGAGGCATCATCTTGAGGGGTCATGTTGAGGATCTCGTAATATCTCACATCGGTAGTGGGCTACTCCTCTCGTTGCCAATTAGTTTTGAGATGGATGACCACACTTTCTAAGTTATGTTACCGTAAATTAATTTGTTTGCATATGTTTTTGTAGAATGAGTTTGACGTATGCAGAGGCAGGTTGTTATGGGCCTGGATCAGACACTTCAAGGCGTGTGCCTTGGACTAAGAAACTTAATAGAGCTGAGCTTATGTATTTCACGCAAGTTTCTTTTATTGATCGTGAAGGTTGGACTTCCAGGCTTCCTCTACTTTTTTAATAATTAATTAATTAATTGTACACACATGTTTTTAGTATCTTTAATTTCATTTGGTTGAAACCTGGCCTACACACAAACACACACAAAAAGTGTATTTGGATTATTGTGACATTTCTTCTATAGTCTTGATTGATTTCCACATCTTTCTTGACTATGTCTGAATTGTAATTGTATGAATCTTATATATTCTTTTTTCGATTTATGATGTATCAAAAAAATGAATGTATGTGTGTTTTTTTTAGATTACAACAATTAGGGGTGAGGACTATTCGAATATGTGACTTCATGATCCTTCGACGTTCATTAATGTCGTTGAGTTACTGCTCTTTTGGTAATGTATGTGTTACTCTTAAATGTTTTCTTCGTTAGCACATCAAAATTTATGATTCTTCTTCGTGGTTTCTTATCGTTGCATAATAATGAAATGTGGGAAGAAAAGAAAATAGAATCACAATAAAAAAATAAATTCTAAAAACTATTAAATTTACCAATCTCATAAGATGTTAATAAAATTGGATATTGTTAGTGCATTGTGATTTTATAGTAAAAAATGTTATCATTATTATTTTTCTAAGATGGATAAGAAACAATAGCGACTTGGTTCGTACCTGCTAGGTTATATCACAGAGGTTATTAAATGCATGAAAAAAATCTGTAAAAATTTCGGTACATTTTCTCCTACAATATGGAAACCCACAGCTATAAAATACTTCCTAAGACATTTCAAAATCATTTCAAATAAGTTTCAATATGCTCAAAATATTAGAAATATTCTATTCATTTCGAGATCTGATCAAATAATTCTAAAAAATGTTCGAAGAACTAGACTATTACAAATAGTTCATGTTGAAAGATATGCAATACAACATAGAAGTATAACGAAAGACTTAAACAAACGACGCAACATACATGTACTTCCAGGTCTATCCACAACTGCCTTAGTAATCCACCTTAATGCGTACCTGCAACAGTGGTTTGTATCCACAAACAACATAAACGAAGGATGAGTCTATGAAATCTCAATAAGAAACTCCATAATTGGTGCACACAACATATAGAACTAAGACATACATAATCAAAAGCCTCTAAATAACATGCACAAGCGAATGAGGACGTATCTACTCTTGGACACATACTCTACACGTCCTATTCCACGTGATAGTAATTGAGAAGAAGTCTTATAGCTTATGCCATGAGACCCAAAAAGATATCACTCGATCTCTATCAAGTAAGATTGAGTGCCTTGATACTTGGGTGTAATGTTCATATGTTCTAAGAATTTGGTCATCAATTTAAATCTGAGAAGGAATACATGTATTGTGTTCTTTATACTAGTGTAGTAGAAATTTTGATGTATGTCATGGTATGTATTAGACCTGATCTTGCTTATGCTATTAATGTTGTTAGTAGATATATGAGACAACTTGTAAAGGAACATTGATAGTTGTGAATAAGATTTTGTGTTATCTCAGAGGTGCCTCTGATGTTGATTTTGTTAATGGAAATAAGATTCAGCGTTTAGTGTTGGAGATATTGATGATAGACGATCTATAATTGGATATTTTTTCACTCTCGGTAGGTCTATTTTTAAGTTGAAGGCTACTCTCTAGAACCTACAATTACTTTGTCTATAACAGAAGAAAACTATATGTCATTGATAGAAGCTAATAAGAAGGGAATATGATTAAAAAAGGTAGTTTGTGATCTTGATCTGCATCGTGGACAAGTAGTTATGTATTGTGATAGTATGAATGCAATATGTCTTGGCAAGGATCAAGTTCATCATGAAAGAACTAGATACATAGATGTGAGGTATCATTTCTTAAGAAATGAAAAGAGGTTGAAGGTAATGAAAGTGGTAATTGCTTATATGTTTACCAAGGAAGTGTC
>JBBMEG010000022.1:13519555-13531414 GCA_037832605.1 Cyclanthera cordifolia
TAGCTTACCTCCAACAAGACCTAAATTTTTTATTTCCAATTTAGTTTGTTTTAAGGCTAGACCTTACATATTCCTCAACTATTAACTCATCTCTTTTTATGTATTTAGACTCAACTTATTATAACGACAATGGTCATAATCAAGAACATATATGCAATGTTAATTTTGAGCAATATAGTTTATATACATATAAATATATTGAAATTAAGATGAGGTTTAGCAAATAAACTCCAATTTCCTTTTTTTTGTATTACATGTGTTTAGTATGAAGAGTTTGACATTAGCAAAGGGAATTTCCATGGACGTGGATCAAATACTTCAAGACATGTGCCTTGAACTAAGAAGATTAAGGGTTCTGAACTTACGCATTTCACAAAAGTTGCTTTTATCAGTCGATAATGTTAAAAGTTCAAGACTTTCTCTACCCTTTACCAACTTATGTACACAATATTATTAATCATGTTCTCTTAATTTTGAGGACTTGCTAACGAGAGCAATAGCTTAATGCATTAGTAAATGTTCAACGATCAAAATGTCATGAGTTCAAATATTCCACCATTGATTGTTGTGTAAAGTCAAAAAATTAACATTGTGAGAACTTGAACGTTTAATTATGAAATGAAATAAACAAAACAAATGAAGAATGATGGAAAAGAAATGAACGACACACCAATTTAAAGTGGTTTGAGAACTAACTCTGCATTCATTATCCAAATTGTAGAGTATTCTCATTCAAAGTGAAACTCAAAAGGGATAAATGATGGTCATTTAACTCTCTCTCTCTCTAAAGAAAGAACCCAAATATGAGTTTATATATTGCTCTACAAACACATTTCCAATTGTTAGGAAAACTCTAACCAAACTTTATCCTAAAATAAATACACTTAGCTTATAGTAAAAAGTGAAATGTGATTCACAATTTAGGAATAACCTTCTTGAAGAACATATCACAATAACAACAATTACATCTCCTTCAGAATTCCAGACTGGCCTCGATCAGAACTTGCCCAAGTAGAACAATAAACTATCATAACTCTAGAAAAACCTGGATCAAAACTTGCTCAAGTACGAGTAAAACATAATGGTCTTCAAAACCTCATCTTATGATCAAAATTATCAAAACTTCAGCAAAGTAGTGAGCTAAATCCACGAACGGGAACTAAAGCATGTTCTCACATACAATATTTTTGAAAATAATGAAATCCTAATAATATAAGATTTCAAAACAAAATGTTGCCAAATAACATGAGACTTAATTAACCAATGAGAGAAATCCTCCCAAAATGACACAAGAAGCACAAATACAATAACATATAACTGATACAAACTGTATCTTCAGATATAATAAATTCAATATAAAAAGACCCACAAAGATAGTGCCCTAAACAAACTTGAATGCTCAAAACAATGCATCACAAAATGTCAAACCACAAATTTCTATGTCACTATTAAACCAAACTCACAAACCATGCAACATTGGAATGACAAGCAATCATAGCGATCACAATGCTCTCAAATATAACAAATATCTTCAAACATGAAAGACTTCAAATGCTTATAAAATTATCACAATTCTTGTATGGAATAAAAGTCCTCATATGAAGTTCCGTTCAAGAACATAAATGGAGAAAGAACATTAATCCCCTCTTCATGTATGTAGCCCACAAGCAAACAAATTTGCACCAAAACGTGAATATACAATACCCTTTTGAAAGAACTTAATCACAAACAACCATTTTCACTCAACAAGCTCACAATTATCAGATTTCTTCACTAATATCCATGAATGACTCTTCTTAAAAACTAAATATTACCCTATGAACTAGTAGAAATGTCCTCATATTCATGAGCAATAGCCTCAGAACAAGAAGAATGTCTAAATGTGGAAACACAAGTAGTGTCCAAATTTATGTCAAATAACTCAAACTCATAACTTATCAGCTTGATATCTATCATGAAACTCATATTTGGTGGAGAACTTGAACAAATTTCTAAAAGAAGCATAAAAAACAAAACAGTTGAAGGACTGACAAACGACAATTTTCAGCATCCAAATATTTCAAATTGACCTCTTATAAGAGCAACTCTTGGCAAACAAGGTCTCATAATCCTTCTTAATTTTCATCTCAAATTTCCAATTTCTAAAAATTCAATGACTATTTCTAGGGATGACAAATCTCTTCTAAACTTAATGATCACCTTAAAATTAATTTGGTAAATTTTAAGTAACAAATTTAGGAGAATCAAGTTTCTTCAAAAAAAATTGCTAAACAACCACAATTTTTTTTTTTTTTTTTTTTTTAAGTCATTCGAAATGACTCTCATCTCAAATCTTCAAAGGCTGAAATCTCCTTTACAATCAAATTTACCAAATCAAACTTGCCAATATCTTAACAAAAAATTTCATCTAATTCAAGAGATTAACACCAATTTGATCTAATCGTGCTCTAAATTTATCAAAAATAGTCATAGTTATTTCAACAAATCTCAACATACCCCAAATTTCACAAAGCAAAATTCAACTTATGCGGAAAGATTGGAGAATTCAATCAAGAAAGATTACAAGAGATTTATTTCTGACATTCCCAACGTAAAGATCCGTCATAATTATTCAGAGGCGTTCTTAATTTTTGTGTTATAACCACGTTTGTACTCGAATAATTGCATGTTTCTACCCTATAATTCTCAACCATCTTTTATTTTAAAAAACTTATAAAAAATATCAGGTTATTCATAAAAACAAAATTCTCTTAACATTCATCTACCAACACACGCATCCAAACAAAATATTATAATTACTCGTCAAAGCTTTTAAACCAAACACCCGGAAACCACTCTATTCCTTCTCATCTAAATACGACAATAGAAATTGGTCAAAAAGAATGTTAACAAAAATATCAGATCCCAGTGACGCCAACATCAGTTTTACCGTTAATTTGTCATTTTCCGTCAACTGCGCACGTTAGCTAATTAGATAGAAAACCTCTCTTGCTTCACTCTCTACTTCTCTGATTTCTCACGCATCACCAAATCAAACCCCCAAAAAGAGAGAGAGAGAATTCAATCTTCCCCGGAAAAGCTGCCTCTGTATTCTCTTCAGTCTCAGTCACTTTGTCAGTGAAGAAAAGAAGAAGTAGTAGAAGTTCCCACAATTTCTTCTTCGTCCTTTCGATTTCACTCTCTGGTTTTTTCATTTACTTCATTCTTTCATAGCTTCTGATTATTGGGTTTTGTTTCAATTCCCTTTTCGGTGATGTTACTGCCCTGTTTTGCTCATTCTTCTTTTCTGCAACCAGCGGTTTGATGGTTGTTTTTGCATCGCCTTTGCTCTTGCTTGCCGCCTACGCTCATTTCGGGAATGGTTTCTTCCCCCTTTTGATCCAAATCTCATAGATCTCACTCCTCGATCATGTCGCTGCCTGCGGCTTCTATTGCTGCAGGTATGATTATGTTGGAATTTTCTCTGTTTATTCTATGTGGGTTTGATGGTTTTTGAGTTGGGGTTTAGTGTTTTTTGTTTATTTTTCCTTGGATGTTTGATTGGTATAGTGGAAATGAGACTGGGATTTGAATCTAGGTTATGAGAAAACGTCGGAGGGATTTTGGATGAAATAGTGCCTTTGTTCGGATTATGGTAATTGGTGATGTGAAATTGATTCGCCTCATTTTGGGGGTTTTTTATTTCTTGCCGCTATAATTTGAGCTGTTGTTGTGTTTGATTGATGATCAGGCTGCCTTTCGCATTTTTTGAGCTAGTTCTGTGATATTAAGCTTGCCCACACCTTCTTTACTAGTTGATTTCCTTTATGAACTATTCATTTTTTGTAATTTTCAAGCGAGGAAATGTGGTGAGAAATTTGAGGATGGAGCAAAAGTTTTTCATAGAGGGAAAGATATATGTTTTTCTAAATTCTGTTGATAGTAGGTAAAATTTTAAATCTCAACTTATACATATTATTTTGTGAACTATTTGTGGCATGCCTTTAGGAGATCTAAGTATCATCCATATAATTATTATGAATTGGCCTAGCGGTCAAAGAAAATCTTGGAGACCCATAAAAATTATGGGTTCAATCCATGGTGGTCCTCTATTCAAGAAACCTACCTGTTTTCTTAACATCTAAATGTTGTAGGGTCAGCTAGGCAGTAGGTCCTTAAGTTAAGCATGGTCGAGTTGAACGCTCAGAGACACTCACGGAAATAAAATAAAAATTATTCTCTGATAGTTTCTTTACCTTCTTGAGTAACTTTCTCAAGCCCCTTTAGAAGCCTTAAACTGCAGTTAGAAAGAAACTCTGAACAGTTTACTTCATTACATATTTTCACTGTATGAAACCAGAAACCTTGATTTGGAGGTTATAATGCAGGCATATCAAAACAGGTCTATTGCCGGTTCTCAAAGCAGTTAATTTTACTTTGGTTTGTGATTTCCATCACCAATGCCTTTGTACCCGAAATTCCAGCAGCACCTTCGGTTACACCTGCTGTTCATGATATTCCTTTTCCTTTCAAATTGCCACTTCGCCAACACCACCGAAAACATATCCCACCACAGAGTGCACCAGCAGCCGGACTAGCACCGGCATCGCCTCCTTACTATGGGCCTCTTATCACTTCTGGTCATCCACCCGCAAGTTCTAGTCTTTCAAATCCATTGATGAAGAGTGGTAGGCCTGAAAACATAGCTCCCATACAGTCCAGTGCTGGAGCTATTCCCTCTGGATTACCTGAGTCGCCACTTTCTCCTATTGCAGCAGGTAAGTTGTATAAGATATTTTTAATTTCTTTCTTGTAATTGCATTTGAATTGATATTTGAGCTACTGATATTAACTCATTTTTGCGGTCTGCTCATGGTTTTATTCGTCATGTAGAAGACTGTTGCAAACCTGACATGGTGCTGAAACGAGGAAGTGGCGATGACTGCCATTGTGTCTATCCCATAAAAATTGATCTCCTCCTCTTGAATGTATCACAGAATCCCAATTGGAAACTTTTTCTTGAAGAGTTAGCTTCGGAACTTGGTTTACGAGCCTCTCAGATTGAGCTAATAAACTTTTACGTTCTTAGTTTATCGAGATTAAATATCTCAATGGACATTACTCCACATGCTGGGATCAGCTTCTCTGCAGTTGATGCATCTACAATAAGCTCTTCACTTGCAATGCATAAGGTTCATCTTGACCCTACACTGATTGGTGATTACTATCTTCTCAATATCACCTGGTTCAAGCCACCGCCTCTTTCTCAAGGTATATCCAATATTTCTAACTATAATTAAGAGTGCACTAAGCTAACTTATACTCTAGTAAATGACATTCTTACTGCAGAGTTGGGTTTTATTTTATATACCATTTTTTTTTGGTAATTTGCTACTTGTATAGAATTTATTCTGTATAAAATGTAGTACACAGACTATCAATTAGTATTTTACGAATAATTGAGGAATTAAGGTAGGCAGTGGTTGCAATGCTGTTATCTTGCTTTTGAGGATATAAATATGATAGGACCCAAACAATATATTGATATATAAAAGATAAAAAAAGTTACTAACTAACGAAGTATTTGATAGAACTTGGAATCTTCCTCTCTAGAGAATTCTCTCCTGGGTCTAATGTATAATTACTCAATATTTCTGGATATCTTTCCCATCTAGATGTCTTTCCCTCCTCTAAATCTTTTATTTATAGCAAAACTATTTAACTAGCTCTCTAACTATTTGCTCAGATACCCCTCTAAATATTCATTAATTACTCAAAGGGCCAATCCTAACAAATGTTGTTGTGTTTTATTCTATTAAGCCTGTAGCTGATGTTACTAATTACGGTAACTTTCGAGTTGTTGTGTCACTATAATTTCATTTGTTCGACAGCTCCTATAGCTTCTGCATCACCTGTAGCCGCTCCAGCCTATCATTTTCCATCATCAACATCACTGAGTCCTCCTAGTAAAGGACAACATTCCAATTTGACACTTCTTTTTGGGGTTGGTGCTGGTTTTCTTTTCGTTGCCATTCTATTTGTGTTGATAATTTTTCTATGCAAATCTCGTCGTGGGAAGACGGAGGTACCTCCATTAGTAGCTGGTATGTGTATAGAACGTTAATCGGTGCCCTAATTTATTTCTTCTGTGTATATGGTTTATACTTAGTTTTGAAAAGTATTTGTTAGCTGTCACCGTACTCGTCACCTTGAACCTACTGTTTGAATGAAGTGGTACATAAGATTAATCTTAATATCAATTTGATTTCATGGCTTTAAGATAGTAGGAATTTTCAAACAATAGATCAAGTCTAAATGCTAATGAAGCACTGGTCATACAAAGTGAGCTTAAATTAGTTAAGTCATGTTTTTTACAACATTTTTTAAGAATTTTGCTCCATTATTCTAAAAAAATCTAATACATAGCTTTGAATTCTATGAACTATTAGTAGGAAGTTGTTGATATAATTGTTTCTCTACGATTTCCATTTTTTTCTTTTTTCTTTTCATCATTTCTTTGTTTATTACCATGCCAACTGTATAATTTTTTATTCTTCTCACATCTCAGAAAAACCAAGGCTTGAGGACAAAGTGCCTGGGGTAGGATCTTTCCCTCATCCATCAAGTATGAGATTTCTAACTTATGAGGAGCTTAAACAAGCAACTAATAACTTTGAAGACGCGAGCATACTGGGGGAGGGTGGTTTTGGCCAGGTTTTTAAGGGTGACTTAAGTGATGGCACTGCTGTTGCGATCAAGAGGCTTACAAGTGGAGGGCAACAAGGAAACAAGGAGTTTTTGGTTGAGGTTGATATGCTTAGCCGGCTGCATCACCGAAATCTCGTTAAACTCATTGGCTACTATAGTAATCGCGACTCTTCACAAAACCTGCTATGCTATGAACTTGTTCCTAATGGAAGCTTGGAGGCGTGGCTTCATGGTACACATTCTCTCTTTCTGTTAAGTGGACTAGGATTTAGAGAACCAATAGCTGAAGGAATTTACATTGGATTTTAAAAGATCTTTACTACAATATATTGACATTTTTTGTTTTTTCCTCAGGTCCTCTAGGTGTAAATTGTCCTTTGGATTGGGATACCAGAATGAAGATTGCACTTGATGCCGCTCGAGGACTTGCTTACCTTCATGAAGACTCACAACCTTGTGTTATCCACAGAGACTTTAAGGCATCGAACATATTGCTCGAGAACAACTTTCATGCTAAAGTTGCTGACTTTGGCCTGGCTAAACAAGCTCCCGAAGGCAGAGCTAATTACCTTTCTACTCGTGTGATGGGCACATTTGGGTTTGTCTCATTAGTCATTCCCCCTTCTAAAAATATTCAGTTCTTGTATATTAAATTTTGGGATCTTGATTGAATAGAGTTCTTTTGTAGGTATGTCGCCCCCGAGTATGCAATGACTGGTCATCTCCTTGTCAAGAGTGATGTCTATAGCTATGGAGTTGTTCTTCTAGAGTTGTTCACTGGAAGGAAGCCTGTAGATATGTCACAACCATCAGGGCAGGAGAACCTTGTCACATGGGTACGTTTTTTATGGAGTACTTCCCATTCTTCTCATCATTTTATATTAATTAATGTGCTTGCTGCTGGTCTTTCTTGTGTAATCGTTGCAAAATGTGTATATTTACTAAGGGTACCAGGCAAAACCAAAAAATCACTCAAGCCATGAAAACTGACCAAAACAGACATTGATTCAAGCATAAATCGAATTAATTGAACGGTTTCGGTTTCAAAATATGATAAACCAAATAATTTTTGTCAGTTTCAATTTTTAATGAGTTAGTATCATAAATACCAGATCAATCGAGAATATGTATAATTAAAAGGGAAATTGCTATAGGTAGACTACTTTTAGCTCACCTATTTTAATTATAGCATTTTTTTTAAAACTAATTCATATATAGTAGAATACACTTAATTTATTTTTTTTGGAAACGGAGAAACTGAAGTTTCGCGCCACTATACCCAGGGTAACCACGCCCGTCCCTAGACCAGGCACTGGGTGATATCTAAGGGATGGAGACACGAGAGATGTCTATAAATTAATGTCACAGGTGGGTTTCGAACTTGGGACTTTGAGGGGTGCACACCTTCAAAGTCGAAGCCTTCTATCAATGCGCCACGCCTTAGGGACACTTCCTTTTTTTTTAAATATTACCATTCTACCTCCCTTCTTCTTTCATTACATTCCTTTCCTCTCTCTTCTGCCCTTTCACTTTCTAGGCCTCCAAGATTTCCTCAAACCCAACATTCCTTCCAATTCCTTTCCACGGAGCCCATGACAAATCTCTACACTCTCTCTACTGCCCTTCTCCATCAGGTTCTCCCTGTTGTCAAGTTCTCCAACCTTCTCCACCTGCCGAAGAGTTGTGTCGTCTACCTCTACGAGTGACAATGTTTGTTCTGGCTAATTTTGAGTCCAAAGGTTTTAATTTTGACTTAGGCTTTGGTGCCTCCCCCTCCCCTAGGTTAGAGGAGCATAAGCGGTAAGTTTCTGGGTCATCAAAAAAAAAATTGACAAATTTGACTATAGGCTTTGGGATGATTCAAAAATCTTGGAAGAACTTCATACATATTGTTTCTCTTCGCCAAGCTTCTCGTCTCTGGTTCTTAGCTTTTGGAGATTTGATTTGATTTTGTTGATTTTGCTGCTTGAATTTATAAAAGGAGGGGAAACTATGTTTGTTGTTTGTGCTTGTGCTTGTGCATATGCCTAAAAAACAGAGTTCCTCTGTTTCTCTGTTTTTCTAACAAGTAACAGTACAAACAAATCGACAGAATTGAAGATTATCCTATTTGTGATACTGATAGGTGACTACTATACATTTCTGATTAAAGATTGTCTGTGGCACTAATTGAGACCATCAGTGGCTAGGCTGACTAACCAATGTCAATCAATGTCAACGATTGCCATCTATCAGTGTCACATGTTGTCTTTGATCAATGTCAGTGATTGAAGTCATCAAGCCTGAGGGAGCTTTGTAATTTATTCATTATATTTTTCCATATTTTCTTTATTGTCTTCTTTAACTTCTATTATTTTACTGATTGGCCTCACTTGATTTCACGTAATTTGCTTCAATCTGTTTTACCTTCAATCAATTTCAATTAATTGTTTTGAATCAGCTAGTCTCATTGAAGTCAGACAGTTGATTTTAAGCTTGTGCATTTTGGTCATTTTACAGGGGCCAATCCCTTTTTCTGCTATATACAGAATACTTTCAAAATTTGTTTATTCATGGAAAATCCCAGATAAGAAAATTTGCTATTTCTTTAGTGTTTTTTGTTATACATGAAAAATCCCCCGATAAAAAGAAACATGAAACAAACGTGAATTGTAGTTCAATTGGTTCGAGTTAGAATAATTTCTTTTATTTTTTATTTAATCTGCTATCAGCCAGTATATGATATAAATTTTCTTAACGAAAACTTGAAAATCACATTTTTATTTTGCACTAATGCGCTTGGTTCTTCCCATTAGTGAACTGAGAGACCAAACCGTCGGTTAACCGGTTCGGTTTTGTTTACAAGACGGTTTGGTTCTGATTTTTTGTTTCCTTAGTATATTTGAGCAGTTCGATTCTGGTTTAGTCCCTAACCGAGCTGAAGCAAACCATTTAAACCCCTAATATTTACCATATATTGGTTGAAGCTAAGATGTGAAGGTTTTCTCCCTTACAGGCTAGGCCGATTTTGAGAGATAAGGATCGATTGGAAGAACTTGCCGATCCACGACTGGGAGGAAAGTATCCAAATGAAGATTTCGTGCGGGTGTGTACCATTGCTGCAGCCTGCGTGGCACCAGAGGCCGGTCAACGCCCAACTATGGGCGAAGTTGTACAGTCTCTTAAAATGGTGCAACGAGTTACAGAGTACCAAGACTCATCAGTACCATCCTCCAACAACCGAACTAATCTTCGACAGTCCTCCACAGCATTCGAGTCTGATGGCTCTTCTTCTATGTTCTCATCTGGTCCTTATTCTGTCGCTTTTGACAACGAAAATGTATCTCGGACAGCAGTTTTCTCCGAAGATCTTCAAGAGGGACGGTGAAAGCAAGGTTACTAGAAATCTCACAACGAGTCGGATCCCCGCCGCCATCTCCCCCCTCCTTTTCTGGGTGAAGGGAGGAGGATTTTGAGTTGGCATGATCTTTTTGGGAACATTGTTATGGGGACTGAAAGTGGGGTGTTCATTTATTCGAACTTCCTGGTCTTTGTGGAGCCAAACTGCTATTTCAATTTTTCCATCGCAATGTTTTTTATTCTCATTGTGGTTGAGAGATTTTGTAAATATATGCTCTTTGTAGCTTTGTTGAATGGGGAATGGCTCTGAATGAGTTTTGCTCATGATTCTTCTTCTTTTTTTCTTTTTTTTTTTAATTAGGCTCTAACTATAAACCAATTTTATTGTGGGGTTTATGTAATTTGTAATGCTATATTTGAGGATGAATCGAATTTGTGACACGTGGCAATGATTTACATTTTAGGGTCAATTATTAAGTATTGAAGAATTTAGTCACTAACATTAGAAAAAAATTAAAATATCATTTTGGTCCTTAGACTTTCACCTTTATTCCATTTTGGTACCTTAATTTTCAAAAGTTCAATTTTTAGTCTCTAGATTTTTAAGTTTGTTCTATTTTGGTCTTTGAATTTTTAAATTTGTTCTATTTTAATTTATAAACTTCCATTTTAATCCTTAAACAAAACAAAAAAAAAAAAGTTAAATTTGATTCTTGTAATAATTTATTTTTGTTAATTTTTCTTAAAAAATATATCATATTTTCATATTAATTTTAGAAATATGTTCACATATTTTCTTTACTTATATTAAAATTATTAACATTATTGAATCAATTTTATTTAATATTAATTTTAAATTTATCATAAGGACCAATTTTAAATTTTTATTAAAGTCTAGGACTAAAATTGAACTTTTAAAAGTTGATGGACAAAAATGGAACAAACTTTAAAGTCTACGGACTAAAATTGAAATTTTGAAAGTCTATTAACCAAAATGTAACGAAGGTGAAAGTTTAAGAACCAAAATGGTATTTTAACCTTTGGAAAAATATAGAATTTAGGCTCTATATTCCGGAGAAATATAAAATTTAGTCAAAGAATTTAGTTTCTATGGTTTGAAAATATCTAAAAATATGAATGTTGTGTTTTATTTTATCCTATCAATTACTTATTTCACACTTTCATCATAAAACACAAAAATAAATAGTTTCAACGTATTTACTATTTTTTATATTTTATCAAATCTTAGGGACTAAATTCGTTTTTTTTTTTTACTATAGAAACTAAATTGTAGATTTTTCCAAACTATAAGACTAAAATTTATATTTTTAAAACATAGAGGCTAAATTTTAATTTTCTTCTAATCATAATGACTAAATTTATAATTCATCATACATTTACCTATGTGACAACATTACTTTTATTAGTATGGTAACTTCTTCCTCAAATTTTCATTCCTTTGTTGCTACGTAACCATTTTAAAATCTCTTATTATTCGAGTCAAAAAAAAAAAAAAAATCTTATACTCTAATAACATGTGGTAAAAAAAGAAATTTATGAAAAACATAAGCTCGACATGATTTATGGGTTTTTACCTCCAAACTTTTGATTTTTATCAAACTATTAAATTATTGAACCAAGTGTTTAAGTATTTAGAATAACCACAAGAAAGTTGGAAAATTTGAACTATACCTTTTGTATTTATTAACACATGGAGTAAAAAGAAAAAAAATACAAAAAATACAAACAAACAAACGAAAAGGTCTATTTTTAGAGAAGTTCATCAAAATCGCATTGGACATATGCTTCATAATTCATTGAATATGCACAAGG
>JBBMEG010000022.1:13531514-13541797 GCA_037832605.1 Cyclanthera cordifolia
TTCTTCAATCAAGAATCAAAACTGAACTTATATATTTCGATTTTCTAAAATATCAAATTGATTGATTCAATATTGTTTTAAAAAACAAATAGATTCATTGGATGAGCCCAATAATTTTGATTAGTATAATAACAATATTTGAGAATTAGAGATTCAAAGTTCTAACTTCAACAACAACCATGCATAACGATAATGTTGAGCTCAACCCACTTTTGCCACTTTATGTAGTTAATTTTTTGAATTCTACAACAATAACAAATGTTTTTTTTTTTGAGTTCTACAGCAATAGGAAATGAGAACTCGAATTATATTAGTTAAGTAAAGATTATTGCACTAAAAAGAATCTGGCAATAAAGTCTTAACTAGTTTGAATGAATAAAACCCAGATTAGAAAGCTGCAAAGAAGAACATATCTATATATCATAACATGGAGCTAAAGATGAGTGATATGAATCCTTTCTTCTCAATATTCCCCTCTGGTTTGGGCATTTGGTTTCAAAAGATTGAGAGATTCAATCCCAATGACCAAATCAACCATAAAATCCAACAGTAAACCCATAAAAACAGGGAGTGAGAGAGAGACAGAGAAGAAGAAGAAGAAGAAATTGTGGTGAAAATGCAATCAGAAATTTCCAACCAGAAGAAACATTTACCTATTTCTGGCATTTGCTTGATTAAGCTCTCATCAATGGCTCCATACATTGGCCTTGTTCCATATAAAGCCCTTCCTCCATCTCTCTTTCCCTTCAACATTTCACCTTCTTGTTCTCTGGAGGAAGAGAACACCACACAACAATCCTTAAAGAAAAAAAAAATGAAGCTCATCAATGGCGTCAATGTCTTCCTCCTCCTCCTTTTCTCCTCCGCTACCGCCATTTGCGTCCCTCGCAACAACTCCGACATTGAATCCCTTATTCCACAATCTCCCTCATCGGATGAATCGAGCTCCGCCTCTGCTCCGTCGGATCCGCCTTCGGACTTCCAAGCGGTTGCAAGCGACTACAATATGAATGAACCGCCATCGGGATCTCCGACGGAATCGCCAATTGGCCTCCTAAATGATTACGGATCCGGATCGGAATCGGAACCGGGACTAAGTTTTGAGAAATTGCATTCCGATGCGGTGGGAGAAGGACCATCGTCATCGTCGTCGTCATCATCATCACCATTATCGGCGACCGCACCAGCCGAAATCGGCAAGATCTGCGATGTAACGAGCAACCCTAAACTCTGCAAAAA
The DNA here is from genome assembly GCA_037832605.1 of Cyclanthera cordifolia. Lineage (NCBI taxonomy): Eukaryota > Viridiplantae > Streptophyta > Magnoliopsida > Cucurbitales > Cucurbitaceae > Cyclanthera > Cyclanthera cordifolia. The sequence continues at coordinate 13,532,754 of JBBMEG010000022.1, forward strand.
CTCGATTTCATCACACATCGAAGAACCAATGAACCCTACCTCCGCACTGAAAACAGAAATTGAAGAATCGATTAAACAAGTAGAGAAGGCAGTAAAAACATTGAAAGAACTGCGGAAGGACCACGAGTTGTCGAAGATGGAGATCGGAGTTTACGATACTTGCCTGGAGAATTTCGATCTGGCGATTTTTGACCTAAATTCGGGAATGGAATCGATCGAAGCCAAAGACGTAGGTTCGATGGAGAGCAATCTTGCGGCTGTGATGGCGAATCTTGTGACTTGTGATGATACTTTCATTGAAATGGGGGTGGAATCCCCATTGGATAATCTCAGCGCCAAGATGCAGAAATATGCAAGTAATTGCTTGGCTCTTTCGAAATTGCTTCTGTAAGTGATGAAATCAGAGCTCTGTTGGAGAAGATGAAGATGAAGATGAAGATGATTCTGTTATGATGATGATGATGATGAACATGATTCTTGTACATGTAATGATTTTTATCGAATTTTCTGTTGTTATAAACTAATTATTGAATAAGTTTTGTATAATATGTATTGCCAAATACATTATCACAAAAAACTATATCTTATTTTAGGGAGGTTTGGATTTAGTATTTAGATGGCGTAACACTTCTAAGAAAATCTACATCAAAACAAGTTTATCATTGCAATAATTAATTTTAATTATTCAAAAATAAATTAACATTCTATGTTAATTTTAAATACTCTTAAAATTATGTCTAAACAAGTTTTTTACTAGTACTCCCAAATACACAAAATCAATTCTCATTCTAAATCTCAATCCAAACATGATTAATATATATATATATATATGTTGGATCAGACCTATAAAATTTATAATATCATTTATATTCATTATTTAATTAGTGCATACTTTTCCTATTGGCTACTAATATGCTAAGAATTTTTTTGATTATTTCTTTTAGAAAACTTATCTTGTTAGTGAATTTTATCCAAATATAATATTGCTCTGACGGGATTCAAATGAGGTTTGGCACGAGGAATGTAACGACATTATTAATATTTTCGGGATATTTTTATGGCTCAACCTAAGTATGATAAGGATGTTGGTTCCATTCTAGATGGGGTTGAGAAGAGGCTGTCGGAAATGGATGTTTATTTGCTTTATAATAAGCTCTTCTAACGTTTCTGACATTAAGTGTGCTCTTAAAAGCCTCAGCCCTTCTAAGGCCCTCGACCCTGTATTGCGATATGGTTGGTAATGACGTTGTTGAGACCTGTTTGGGGGTGTTTAATGATGATAAACCTTTAGATGAGTTGAACAAAACGTTTATTGCTCTGATACCAAAAGTTCAAGATCCTAAGAAAATGGAAGAGTTACGACCAATTAGGTCTTAACTAATAAGTTGAAAGGCAGCGACAAAATTATTTCACCAAATAAAGCTGCTTTTGTGCAAGCTCATTTATGATAATGTTATTTGTGGTTTTGAATGTATTCATACTATTAACAAGAGGAGGTCGGGTAAAGAAGAGTGAGTTGTTATTAAGCTTGATATAAGTAATGCCTATGACAAAGTGAGTAGAGTTTTTGTGCTGGATATGATGGAGAAATTTGGGTTTAGCTAGATGGATTAATTGGGTGGGTAGGTGTATCTTCTCAGTTAGGTATGAATTCTGATGAATGGTGTTCCGGTGGGGAGGGGGGATATAGTCTGCAGAAGTTGAGGCAAGGGGATTTGCTTTCTCACTATCTCTTCTTGTTCTGTGTGAATAGGCTCTCTACTTAAGAAAGAAGAGGACCTAAATTCTTTTAAAAACCTTATAATTAACAAGTATTGTCCTGTTGTTTCCCCTTTTTTTGCTGATAATAGTCTGATTCTTTGTAGAGTAAATCGGAAGAATTGTTCAAAGATCAAAGATATTCTTGGATGCTATTAAAACGGTTCGAGGCAAAAGGTAAATTTTGATAAGTTGACTATCCTTTTTGGATGAGTTGAGTAAGTTGTTGGGGGTTAAGGTTATTGAGAATTTAGGTGCTTATCTAGGTATGTCGTCTCAGAATGGTAAGAATAAAAAAGTTCTCTTTCAGTCATAAGGGGTAGGTTGGAAAATGTCTTTAAGGTTAGAAAGTAAAGGTAATTTCAGGGGAGGGGAGAGGGGAAGAAGATTATGATTAAAGTTGTTGGTCAAGCAATTCCTACTTATACGACGAGCTATTTTCAGCTGCCAAAGTCTTTCAATGAGGATCTACAAAAGCTTTATGCTAAGTTTTGGTGGGGTAAGAGGGGACCGTAGTAGAGCCCTTTGGGCGAGCTGGAAGAAAATGTGCAAGAGTAAGTTCGAGGGAGGGTTGGGGTTTAGGAAGCTTAATGTTTTTAATCAAGCTCTACTTACTAAAAGTAGTTGGAGATAGCTGACAAACCCTAGAAGTTTGATGAGTAAGGTGCTCAGAGGAAAATATTTCCCCCATGAGGACTTTCTTTCGGCTCCTCTAGGCAAGAACCTTTTTTAGCATGGAGAAGTATTATGCGGGAAGCGAGCTTTTCTATAAATGGTTTAGATAGAGGGTGGGGAATTGGAGAAGGATTATTATTGGTAGAGATCTGTGGTTGAACAGAGAGGGTAACCCTTTTGCGCATGGAGTTAGTGACAAGTGCGTGGCTAGAAGTGCAGTGGGCCTTATCTTGGAGAATCGTTCTTAGAACAAGCCTTTGATTAAGGAGATTTTTTGTAAGGAGGATGCTAAGATTATCTTGAATATTCCTCTTAGTGTGGTGGATAGGGTGGATGAGGTTATTGGGAATGGGGAGGCTAAGGGTGATTTTTCGGTTAAAAACGCCTATCATTTGGAAGTTAAGCTTGATAGTTCTGAAAATGAGTCGTCATCCGATTATAATGTTACAGCTTGTATTTGGAAAAGTTTTTGGAATGTTGATCTTTCTCCTAAAATAAAAGTTGGGGCGTGAAGTGTTCTTGTCATACTATTCATTCTAACTGTAATATCTGTAGGAGGGTGGTGGATATCAATGCTAATTGTCCCATTTGTTGGATGGAGAAAGAAATGAACTTATATATCATTAGAGGTTGCAAGGTTGTTATAAGGGTATGGTTGCATTACTTTCCCTATTTTGTTGATTTTAGGTCCTATTTTGTGAATGTCTATTCGAGAGTGGATTTCTGGAAAGAGATGTGTGATAGAGTGTCTAAGAGAGAGAATTTTTTATGTATTATTATTATTTCGAGATTATGGAACTTTAGAAATCAAATTGTTATAGGAAATTTGAATTTGAAGTTAGATAATCTTTTTTCCTCGGTAAATTAGGCCGTTAATGAGTTCAATTTTTCTGTTGCAGGTAAATTTTCTCAGGTTGAGGCTCATTGTAATAGTAGATCAGTTGCTAGATGGGTGTTCCCTCCGATAGGTATGTCGAAACTTAATGTAGATGCAACAACAAACTTGGATTCGAGAAAGTGTGACATCGGTTAGGTGGTTCGAGATTGGAAGGGGTGCCCGAAGATGCTTGGGTGGAGATCCGATTTTTTAAATCAATCAATTAAGAATCTGGAGGCCTTGCATTAAGAGAATGTTTGATGCAGTTGAGGAGGGCGAATATATCCTATTTGCCTCCGATCTTGGTGGAGTCTGATGCACTCAAGGTGGTCAATTTCATGAATGAAGTTACTTCTGATATCTCTAATTTCAACAATATTTGTGTTGATCTTAGATTTTATGTCTTCCTTGAGTACTTTTAAGATTTTACATTATAAAAGGGAGTGCAATTATGTGACTGATTTGCTTGTCAAGAAGGATTTGACATGTGTTATGTCAGACTCTTCTCTAGCTCCACTTTGGAGAATGATTGTTTGGTTGTGGCTTAAATGAATTGGTTTTTTTTCAAAAAAAAAAAAAAACAAATGAAAATTAATGAATAAATGAGGTAAGATTGACACAAATTAATATAGGTTAGGGAAAAAAAAATCATAATTATTAGAAAAATTGGGCCATAAAAGACTCTAAGCCCGGCCCGTAAGATCCAAAACCCGATATGAAACGGGTCTGGGCCGTCTTGTAGTGAAGTTTTCTAAGCCGATGAAGGAGATATTCACAGAGTTCACTGCCATCGACTTCGTTGCTCGATCCTTCTTCTCTTCTCTATCATTGCCGTCGTTCGCTTCTCGTAGCGGATAAGGCCGATCAGATTTTGGTCCGAACTCTCATCGGCTGCCAATTATCGGCAGTTTCTTCTGAATCGACTGCGTTAGCTATGGCCCATTCTTTCACCTACACTTCTGCCTCGTCTTTCAGATTAAACTCCCTAGTTTCTGTTCCCAATTCGAGCTCGTCTCTGGAATCCCAGAAGTTATTTCTCCCCCTGGAGCCTTTTCATTTGAGGTATCTCTTTTGGGTTGTCTTCGTTTTTTGTTTGTTTGTTTGTTTGTTTGTTTTGGTATGGAAATCGGAATCAACAATCAAGAAAAATAAAGAGAAACTAAGACAAAACACGACTATTTTCGTAGTTCGCAGTGTTAGCTAAAGATGGGTCAAAGGAGGCTAGAATTTTAAGAGAGTTTATTGCCTAATACAACTTAAGACTGAATACATACAAATATGAGAATCCAATAACACATTTCGTTAAATTCCCACTAGATGTTCTGCCCCTGAATCCTAACAGTAAGACCAGACTAAATAATTATAGGGCATCGTAGTTGAAGACATATCCAAACTGTTTTGATGCAATGTTTGTTCAATTGGGAAGTTGATTTTACTTGGGTAGTTTTAATGTCCTACTCTTTGCAGGAAAGCAGGAAAAGTAGTTGGAGGTGGAAGAAACCTTGAGAATTCTCCAGTCAAAGCCATCTACTCAAGCGAGTTTTCATCGGTGGATACGAGTTATCGCCAAGGCATTTGGTCTATAAGGTGCATAGATAGATTAACATTGAGATTTTCTATTCGTTCTTTTGGTGTCAAAGAAGGCTTAGGGTCATGTTTGATAACCATATGGTTTTTGTTTTTTGAAATTCACTTAAATTCTCCACAAAAAGCTTCATCTTCCCTTAAGGAAGTATTTGAATATTAACCAAATTCTAAAAAACAAAATTGATTTTTTTTTTTTGTTTCCAAATTTTGGTATAGTTTTTAAAAACATAGGTAAATTTTTAAACCATAAACAAAAAACTTGATTGTTATCAAGCAGGGTCATAAAAGTTGACTTTTGGAATAGTATTCCCTGTTATTCACAGGGATGATGTTCAAGTTCCATCTTCACCATTTTTATCAACTTACTCTCAAGGGCAAGGTCCTCCTCCAATGGTGCAGGAACGCTTCCAAAGTGTTATAAGCCAGCTTTTTCAATATGTAAGGGTGTAGGTCTGCAATGTTTATTTCCTTGACCCAGTTTTGATGCAGGGCTTGTAAGTTGTTATCAACATCTCTCGATAAATTTATTTGCTTTTTGGACTAGAGAATTATTCGATGTGGAGGAGCGGTCGATGATGACATGGCTAATATCATTGTTGCTCAACTTCTATACCTTGATGCTGTTGATCCCAATAAGGTTTCTCTCTTTGTTCTCATCCATAGCTCGTTTATAGTTAGTTATCATTTATGCATAACTAATCAATTAAATTAATACTTTTGATATGCTTAACAGGACATTGTCATGTATGTAAACTCTCCCGGTGGATCAGTTACTGCTGGTAGAATTGGAATCAGAAAACTATTTCTCTGATTAATCGATCCATTTGAGATTGAGATCGTTTTATCTTCTAACTACTGATTTACTTGGATTTACGTAGGTATGGCAATTTTTGACACTATCAGGCATATTCGACCGGATGTCTCTACTGTCTGCGTTGGACTAGCAGCCAGGTACAAGATAAATTGGATCATCAGTAGTTTTATGAGCTGATACATTCTGCTTTTCTCTGTTTATTTCCCCAAGTGCTATTTACAATTTGGTGGTGTTAAGTAGAATTATTATCTAAAATATTCGGAGATGGCTTCCTCTTGGTTTCATATTTGATGGGGTTTGGATGTAGAATTGTAGAGTGATTATAAATGATGAGTTATTTTGAGTGATTACAATAGTTCGTTTGGGTTTTTTTGTTTGAAGAGAAGTTTTAAAAGCTCATTTGTAATTGCTCTATAACCTAAAAAAAATAGCTCGTTAATAACGTGAAACAAACACCCCTATAATGTGATAGTTTTATAGCTTCCATCGTGCAATAACTTTGTGAAGGCTGAAGCCTTCGTTATTATTTTCCTTCCAGATCAACCCCCTTTTTATTATTCTTTTTTTTGGCATTTTGGCTTGGTTGTCCAATATTATTCTGATAACGAAGTTCTTGAATCATGAGGATAAATTGAACCCAAATTTCTAACAGCAACAAGCACATATTTGTGGATGAGCAAAGAGTCAAGAAAATCTTTGAAGTTCCCCAATTTGTACTAAAAAAAAGAAAAAAGAAAATCTTTGATGTATGTTTAATTTTTAACTAAATTTTTATTAATAATTTCCATGTTTGAATCGTTTGAGTTCTAGTTTGGATGGTCATGTATCTTGATATGTTCATTTTTCCACGAGGGAATGAGGTGGTGAATTTCAAATTAGGTTGGTGAATGGGTACTGAGTGAGGATAAAAATTTTTCCACTAGCTAAACAGGGATGGGGATGGAGAATGTATTCTCCATCCCCAATTTCCCGTACCCCACTCTGTTTATATATTCTATTATATTCTATTATATTTTTTAATTTTATTTAATGTATTTATATACCTAAAGTTTTAGAAATTTTTTTCTTTAGATATTTTTCTTACACAAGTAACTATCTAATTGAAACTAACAAACATTTATTTTAATTATTGAAAAAATTATCTGAAATGTAGTGAATTGAATAGGATGGAGAAAGTTTGTAAAAATTTGGGAATAAGAAAAAGAAAAGAAAAAAAAAAATGTAGAATAATTCTCTGTGGGGAACCCAATTCCCGTGCATTCCCTGCGGGTAATTCCCGCCGCATTCCCCGAAAAATTTGCAGTGAATTTTGTGGGGATGGGATTATTATTGGTAGTGGGGATGGAGATGGTAGAGTCGTCCCCGCCCCGCCTTATGGACATCTCTGCTTGTATCTCTACCAAACACATTTATGTGGCCGAAATGAACGAATTAATGCATTAGCTGGAACTAGTTATGTCCATAACTTGGTCTTTTAGCATGCCATCCTAATTTATTGATGACTAAATTAGCAAAAAATATATTTATAATGTTCAAACTTAGACGCTTATGCATGTAAGATGTTCAACAAACATGGACTCAATTTTTTTTTTTTGTGAAATTGTTTCAATAACTTAATAGAGAATAAATGGGGAAGTAATAGATATTATCTGTAGCCTATTTTTGTTCTTATATTTCGTTTTTTCTGTGTTGTACTATTAACAGTATGGGAGCTTTCTTGCTTAGTGCTGGAACTAAAGGTACAAGTTCTTAGTATTGCCATCAGAATTTTATTTTTGCGGTTGTGTAAATGACTTTTTTATTTGTTTATTGGCTGTACTTTATTTATTATTATTATTTTTGTTTGTGAAGGAAAAAGATACAGCTTGCCAAATTCAAGGATAATGATTCATCAGCCTCTTGGTGGTGCTCAGGGTGGGCAGACTGACATTGATATTCAGGTATTCTCTATATATCATTATACTTTGGGATGATTGTTATATATAAAGAAATTCTGCATTTTTCAATAATTCTTGTCATATTTTCTTGGGTTGCTTGGGAGGAGCATCGAAATCTGAAGTATGTGTGGAGTGAAGCTCTGATTTTGATTATAAAAAAAAAAGGAAGAATTTTCTTTGGTTGCATTCTACTTAACAATAGAGCTTTGAGGGTGAGTTTTCAAGAGCTTATTTCAGATGAGCGTTTGTTAAAAAAGATTTCTTTTTGTTCTTTTAAGTATTTCAATGAGACAAGCTTATGAGAAAGAGAAAAACCACTTCCTTGTTTGATTTTAATATTTCAGAAGGGCTTTTGTCTTTCCTTTTAATATTTTACATACAAGGTATTTACTTTAAGAAAGGTTTTGGAATTGAAATATTATTGTCCCGAAAGGGTTGGCCGACTCAGTAGTCGAAGACTTAGGTTTTGAAGGTGAGTTTCTCTCAAGGTTCAGGTTGGAGACCTACCCATGACATTATTTTGTAGGCACCTTTCTTATCTCAATTTTTTCGATGACTTGCCGTGCTTGGGATAGAGATGAGTGTTGTTACCCTAAATATAATGGAGCGAAACTTTGATTCTGGATTTTTATTTTTATTTTTATTTATTTGGAAAAACTACTAAAATGGAAAACGACAAAAACCCAAATTAGATGGCAAAATGAGAAAACATTTGTGGATAAAAGTCTGGGTATATCAATAGATAATAATAAGAGTGTGTAAAGATTGATTGCTGGTAGAAAATGTGTATAGAGCCGGAGCATAGAGAATAAGTGTCGGTTAGAAGTTGATGAGAAAAGGCATGTATTCTATCATGAGTTAGCCTAATGGTCAAGAGAACCTTGCTTGAATAATCAAGGTGTCTGTAAGTTGACCTAGACGACAGAAAAAGGCATATATGTAGAGAAGCTAGAAAGAGAATCTTTACGAGGAGCGAAATTCATGAGATGGCATGAGCATTAGGAAAACTAGTAAGAGAGCATATAGAGCGAATTAAGTTTAGAAAGAGTGTAAATAGAATCTAGTGAGATAAGGAAGGAATATCCTAAAGGGAGATAAACGATAGATGAGCGCGATTAACTTACCTCATACAAGAACCACGTAGCTCTGAATTATTTGATTCAGAAAATGTGCAAAAATTTATTGGGTTTGAATATTCGGCCTATGGTTGGATCATTTCACTCCCTCAAAGCTAAGAAAATTTAATTAGCACCGCTAATTACTCACCTCACAACCCAAAAAGAACATAACTCAACCGACATGATATATTAGGAAGTTATGGATTCAACTTTCCTACTCTAGTTGAATTTAACCTTAATCTAAACACTCGTAACCCACAATGTATGATGTCAAAATT
>JBBMEG010000022.1:13545503-13557963 GCA_037832605.1 Cyclanthera cordifolia
AAATACTTAAAATAATTGATCTGTATACTTAAAATAATTAGTTTGTATTACTATATCAACAATGTCCACCTTCTTAACGATGAGTTAATCGTAAGAACTGCACAATTAAATATGTTTAACTTGGAGTAGTCATTGGTTGAACGGCCTTTCGAAAATTTTATAATAGGCATATGATTGAGTGAAAGACATTTATTAGTTATTTAATCAAACTACCATTAACTCCTCGCTAATTTGTACAAAAAACACACACGCACATGCACAACATAATTGTGTACCATACGAGGAATTTTTTTTTTTTATAAATAGTATCATTGTAACAAGTCTATTCTTTTGTTTTAGAAATAAATACTATAGATTAGGATAATTACTCCACATAACAACTTTTCATTCATCTATTTTAATTATATCATTTTTTTTAATTCCTACCTAACAGATTTTCATTTGTTTTTTAAAAATTTTAATTTTACATATTTTTCAGCAAACTGATTGAAAACGGTTAGTAAACTGGTTGAATCTATGAGCAAATTTATCGAGTCGATCACTTAAACTACTGACTGAATACTATCAACTGAACTACTGATTGAAAACTATCAGATAAAATTAAACTTATGATCGAAGGCTATCAATTGAAGTTAAACTACTTATTGAAGACTATCCGTTTAACTGATTAAAGCGAGAGCATTTTAGTCATTTTTCACAAATGAGCCATTTTCCTATCATCTAAGAAATATTTTTTCTAATTATTATTGTACCTTAAAATTTTTAAATTTTTTTACTATACATAAAAAATTCTCAAAAAATTACTGAGTAGAATAACATTCCATGTGCCAATTTCACCACATATTAATCTATAAATTAAGATAAATAAACAATGAAACTTATAAAACTAGTAAATCTATAAAATAATTATAAATATAATTAATTAAAAAAAAAAAGTTAACAAATGTCTTCGCTATATTAATGAACGTATATTTTTATAATACATTATTAATAATTATATACAAAAATTTTAAAATTTGAATACGTTTATGTTTATAATTATTTTGTAAGAATCATCCCCCTAAATTTCTAATAAATAAAGCTTAATATCTCATTCTAACTCTCACAATCTTTTGGAGCTCAAAATAATAAAATAAATAAAAAATAAATAGCATAATCGTCATCCCTAAGTCAAAATGTGAGAATAATTTAACAACTGCAAGATCACCCTCAATTATTTACCAAACAATGTAAAAAATTTACTGAGCTATTTTCACGCAGTAATTATAAAAGACAAATTTTAAAATATTTTGAAAATTAATTGTCATCCATAAAATTGAAGCCATTATTGGGCCAATAAAGATGTTAAGCTCGGCCCATTAGGTCCAAATCCAACATAAAACGGGTCCCGGGCTTCGACTTGTCGGGCTGTAGGAGTGTGAAAACGAAGTGGCTCGAAGCCTCTGAAGGAGATATTCACAGAGGTCGCTGCCATTAAATTACTTGCTCGACCCATCTTCTTCTCCATCTTTATCTTCGCCGTCGTTCGCTTCTTCCACCGGATAAGGCCCGTCGGATATTGCTCCCAACTTTCACCGGCTGCCAATTCACGGCAGTTATTTTTCTTCGCCATATTGCTTTGTGCTGAGATTTTGCGTCCGTAAGCTGCGAAAATGGCCCATACTTTCGCCTACACATCCGCCTCCTCTTTCAGATTAAGCCCCCTCGTTCCTGTTCCTAATTTGAGCTCTTCTTCCGAGTCCCAGAAGCTTTTTTTCCCCCTGGAGCCTTTTCATTCGAGGTATTGCTTTTGGATGTTCTTCGTTTTTTTGTGCTTTGATGAAATGTTACTTCAATTTTGGTTGTGGGTTGTGTTCGGGTTGTTTTCGTGAATTGGATATTCGAGGGTTAGGGATTTGAAGTGTTAGATTCAGGAATATGGGTGTCATTGATGTGTTGTTTAGTTTAAGTTCCAAAATGGAAGGTTTAGATGTCCAAATGAACTTTGGGGACCTAGGGTGTTTATCGAGTAAAAATTGACCGACCATGTTGGTATACTTGAAAATGAAACCAAATCGACCGATCGGTTAAGTTGGTCGGTTTGTTCGGTTAAGTCGGTCGGTAAAATTGGACTTTCGGGGGTTAGGAGATTACTAGTCAAAGAGGAGGCCTAGTTGACTTTCAATGGTTGATGAGATTGGGAATTTTTCTATCATTTCACACTTCCGGGGACAGACTTTAATTCAAACCTCTGTGTTTTGTTATCTATTTCACTAGATTTCTTCTTTTCCTAATGCACAAGGTTAGTGTTCATGTATTTCTGCATCATTTTAACTGTAATAGCTAAGGGTAATGTTCTCACTATTTGCAGGAAACTAGGAAAATTAGTTGGAGGTGGAAGAAACGTTAAGAATTCTTCAGTCAAAGCCATCTACTCTGGCGAGTTTTCATCAATAAATGGGAGTTCTCGCCAAGGAATTTGGTCTATAAGGTGAATAGATTTTGATTAACTTGGAGTTTCCTCGTTCGTTCTTTTTGGGACCAATGAGGGCTATAATCATCACAAGTTATTGAAGTACTATACCTAGAAATGGCTTTTGAAATTATGTTTCTGTATGATTCATAGGGATGACGTGCAAATTCCTTCTTCAGCGTACTTCCCAACTTATGCACAAGGGCAAGGTCCTCCTCCAATGGTGCAGGAACGCTTCCAAAGTGTTATAAGTCAGCTATTTCAATATGTAAGGGTGTAGGTTTGCAATATTATTTCCTTGACCCAGGTTTCGTATGGTAATGGTAGGTTGTTATCACCTTCTTTTGATAATATTATTTGCTTTTGGACTAGAGAATTATTCGTTGTGGCGGAGCTGTCGATGATGATATGGCGAATATCATTGTTGCTCAGCTTTTATACCTTGATGCCATCGATCCCAATAAGGTTCCCTTTTGTGATCTCAATTCATTCTATTGTTGTCATTTTTGCCTAACTAATCAACTAAGTTAATACTTTTGGTATGCTTAACAGGATATTGTCATGTATGTAAATTCCCCTGGTGGGTCAGTTACAGCTGGTAATATTGTTATTCAAAACTATTTCACTGATCAATTGTTTCTTTGAAAACTGAATGTAGTTTCATCTTTTAGCAACTGTTGTAATTGGATCTATGTAGGTATGGCCATTTTTGACACTATGAGGCATATTCGACCAGATGTCTCGACTGTCTGCGTAGGACTAGCAGCCAGGTACAAGTTTCATTTGATCAATACCTTTTGAGTTGATACATTCTGCTTTTCTCCTTTATTTTTCCCAAGTGTTATTTGCAATTTAGTGTGGCATCTGAGTTTTGTTGGGAAGAATTAGCATCTAAAATAATTGCAGATGGCTTCCTCTCAGTTTCAATAATCATCCTTTCCTAGTCTTATGGCCTGCTATGCAGATAAGTTTGTGAAGGCTGGAGCATTTGTTAGGATACTAGCAATAAGAAAACACTAGATTGTAGTACTAGTATATTGTAATATCAAAGGAAACTATAATAGAACATTAGCCTTCCGACAGGGCTCTCTTGACCAAATTCCACTACAGACTATTCCACTAAAATCATCCATCCCTTTTAAGGTACCTAACTCTCTATTTATAACCACGGTATCCTAACTAGTTATCACTATTCTACTAATATTCCGAACATAACTCATTTTTCCAAACTGAACGGCAGATTAATCCAAGTGGATCAAGCTCAGGCCAGTTCTCATGTTCCAGTTTTAGTTGGTCAAACTTGTAGCTTAGGCCTATTGCACATATCTGTAGTCGAAATAATCAAAGTAATACATAGCTGGTACAAGTTATATTGGTAGTTTCAAAACTTGGTGTTATAGCATGTCATCCTAATTTGTTGAATACTGAATTGGCACAAAAAATGTATTTTCAATGCTTCAAAGTCACGCGCTGATGCTTGTAACATGGACTCTATTTTTCTCTTGTGCTATTGCATCAATATCTTAGAAGATAAAATTGAAAATTGGGGAAGAATGAACGCCTAGTAGAAATTTTCCTAACCTAGAGCTTTTATCACTTCTCAGCCTTCATTTTTGTAAGTAATGTGTTTGTTCTAATATTGGGTTTTTGTTTGTTTTATTGTTAACAGTATGGGAGCTTTCCTGCTTAGTGCTGGAACTAAAGGTACACAATTTTAGTGTTTTTTTTTATTAGGAAACAAAACTTTCATTGATAAATGAATAGGCGAGACCCATCGGAAACAATTACGCAGTACAAAAAGCTACTCCATTGTAAGATAAGTATAGAAAATGTGTAATCACAGATAGGGTGAAACCTATGAACCCAAAATATAGCTTTATATAAAATAGAGTCCATAAATTTTCCAAAAGTATTAGATTTGTCCCTGAAAGTTCTATCATTTCTCTCCTGTCATAAATTTCAAAAGAGAGCTTGGATCAATGATTCCCAAAGCATCCTTTTCTGTTTATGAAACGGGTGGTCTCCAAGAGCACATTCGAGTAATGATTGGAAATTGGATATCACCAGGCCAAACACAGGCCCTTCGAAGTCGTATTGTATAATTTTCCTGAAGTTTGAAGCGAATGAGCATTCGTGAAAAATATGAATTTGAGATTCACTATCTTTCTTGCATTAAGGGCAGCAGCGAGGAGAAAGAGTAATGATTTTTTTTGGAATACATCAGCCTCGTTAATAGCTGCAAAACAAGCTCCCAAATAAAGAACTTAACCTTCTTAGGTTGGGGATCCTTCCACAGTGTTTGCATGTCTACCAACGTATTCATCTTGTTGGAATTTTATATTTGTAGTTCATTCAAATGGTATCGGTTTTCTGTGTATTTAAGTAATTCACTTCCTTTCTCTTTTATTTATGAAGGAAAAAGATACAGCTTGCCAAATTCAAGGATCATGATCCATCAGCCTCTTGGTGGTGCTCAGGGAGGACAGACCGACATTGATATTCAGGTATCCTTATATATCTACCCTCTTGGACGATCAGTAATATTTTGATGAGATTCTTCATTTGTTTTATGATTCTTGTAATATTACCTTTGGTTGCATTCTCTTGTCAAGGTACTACATTAACAGAGCTTTGAGGGTGAGTTTGGAAGCTCATTTAAAGAAAAAATAATTGTTAAAAAGAAAAAAATAACTTTTTTTTTTTCTAAGTATTTCCCATAAGAAAATCTTGTGATAAATCACTTCCTTTATTGATTCTATATTTCAAAAGGGCTTTTATTTAATTAGCCTTCTTTTTTTTTTTTACACAAACAGATTAATATATTTTTTTTTTGTAAAAGAAACATTTCATTGAGGAATGAAATAAAGGAGGGAGAAACCTCAAGGGCAAAAGCCTATTACAAATAATTTTGCCAATTCCCAATAAAAAGCGATAAATTGAGAACATCCATTTTAAAAAGATGTTTACACCTTGAAGTAAGAATTGTTTCTAGAAAAAATCATAGTTATGAGATAAATTCCTGAAAACTCTTCGATTACGCTTCAACCAAAGATTCCAAACTAGAACTCGAACCTCCACTAGCCAAAATCTCTTTTTGTATCCTTTGAAGGGAGACCCCAATAAAACCAAGTGTGAGAAGTCATGAATATTGAATGACAAAACACTGAACCAACCAAAGGCCTTCAAAAAGTAACATCAAAGGCTCCAAGCAAAAGGACAATGAACAAAGAGATGACCCAGAGCTTCAGAGGACTGATAGCACATAACACAACAGTTGGGAGAAAGAGCCATAAACGACATACGACGCTGAAGACGATCCATACCATCTCTGTGTTACCATAGAATTTTTCCACAATAAGACGACGCCAGAGGGAAGAAGATTCCTGCGAAAAACCTCCAAACTCATTTTGCCAAAAAAACACAAATTACGAGGCCTAAAATTTCTAATCCCAAACCCCCAAAAGCTTTGGGAGTTGGGTTGTGGACCAATTAATGTTATGCATACTACCATCAGTACTTGCACCTTCCCAACAAATTTTTCTTACAATTTGGTCTAGAAGATCAGATACAGCTACCGGCATTTAAAACAAAGAAAAATAATATATGGGCATACTAGAGATAACTGACTGAATCAGAGTGAGACAACCCCCTTTGAAATGAAAACATATTTCCACTTATGAAGCTTTTGTCTAACCTTCTCAATTAATGGTTGCCAAAAACCAACAGATGAAGATTTATCCCCCAGAGGCAAATCAAGATAGGAAGAAGGCCAAGACCCCATATTTCAACCAAAGGAATTTTGAAGCCAAGCCTTGTCCGAATCCTCAATATTTATATCCAGGATTTCACTTTTAGCATTATTAATTTTAAGACCCGAGGCGCACTCGAAGATACGAACAACATTAAATAAATTTGTCACAACAACCTTATCAAAAGTGGAGAAAATTAGTATATCATGAGCAAATTGCAAGTGAGTCAAATTCAAAGAAGATAAGCCAAAAGAATGAGTTGATAATTTGTTGATACTATGACAATGGTTGAGCAATCTACTAAGATAGTTTGAAATCAGGATGAAAGGTAAAGAAGATAGCGGATCCCCTTGGTGAATACCCCAAGATGGAATTATTTTACCACAAGGCTTACCATTAATCAAAATTGAATAATTGGCACTTCTATACATCCTCAGATCCAGGATCTCCAACGCTCCCCAAATCCCTTTGCACGAAGAATAGCATCCAAAAAATCCCAATGAACAATATCAAAAGCTTTCTCAATAACAAGTTTTAAGAATAAGCCTTTTAAATTCCTCGTAGACCAATTGTCAAAAACCTCATTCGCCTAGAGTGGGAAATAACACTTTTAAGCCTATTAGACAGAACCCGAGCAACAACTTTATAAATAACAAATGTCAAACTAATAGGCCGATACTAAGAAACCAACTTTGCATCCAACTTTTTTTAATTAAACATCATTCATTGCCACATTTAATAATACCATAGTTATAGAAATCAATGATAACCAGCATAAAGTCCGCCTTTAAGGTATCCCAAAAGAATCTAATAAATTCAGCAGTTAAACCATCCGGACCCGGAGATTTTGAAGACCCAAGGCAGAAACAGCTGTGAAAACCTCATCATCACTAAACAGATGCTCAATAGCACAAGCCTAAATAGAGCTAATAAGAGACTAGTCATATTAGTTGGCATAAACCGAGAATGTAGAAAGATTCTTATAAAAGTCCACAAATTCCTTTTCAATATCATCTGTGATAACAGACTGATGCCATCTCTAGATAATATCTCACAAATACGGCTCTTAAGCGTTTGAGCAGCCAATAACGATTTAAAACCTTCATATTTTCCTCGCCTTGTTGAAGCCAAATCAATTTACTTTGCTGCCTCCAACTAATATGCTCTTGAGCTGTTAATAGTTCAATTTGCTCTCTAAGCGAGTGGCGAGTGTCGATGCTAATCTGTGTCAAAGCATTAGAATCCTCCAACAAGTCAATAGAATTCAAACTTGAAATTAACTCACCAAGACGATTCACATCATAATTTTGAGTTTTAATCCAATCTATAACCACTTTAAGGCCTTCAAACTTCATCATCAGAGCATGACCAGGCCAACCGACTAACTTATTATTCAACCACCAAGACCTCACAAGATCAGAGAATGATGCAGTAAGGAGCCATTTATGGTCAAACCGGAAAGGAGGACCCCAAGTGAAATTCCCAAAACTCAAAGCCAAGGATAATGATCAGAAGTAACCCTATCAAGTCGGCGCAATATGGATGAACCAAAACGAGCATTAATGCCCTCAAAATACAGAAATCTATCAATTCGAGAAAGATAATTATTCTGACACATGCTAGACCAAGTAAAAACACCATTATTATAACGAACATTAAAAAGCCCAAAGTCAGAAATCCATTTATCAAAAGCAATCGTCCTGAAGTAGCATGATCATGCGATTTCTCCCATGACCACCTAGTAACATTAAAATCTCCACCCACAATCCAATTATCTCCTCCTAAACCTGCAATATTAGATAACTCACTTCCAAAATCCGAAGAGAAAATTGTCACATGGTCCATAAATCGCCGAGACCCATAAGCTAAAACCATCAGAGTGACGAACATGAGCAGATAAAGAGTAAGAACCAAGAATAACATCTATCACAAACAGATTAATATTTACTTCAAATAAGTTTTATAAATGACAAACTACTGAAATGGAAAACAACAAAACCAAAAATAAATTGTGAAATGAGAATACGTTTGTGGATAAAAGTGTGGGTATCATCAATGAATAGATGATAATGAGATAGTACATAAAGCGAGATTGATAGTAGAAAATGTGTATAAAGAATTGAGGAAAAGTGTAGGTAAAATGTTGACAAGACGTACGGGTAGAGAAGCTAGCTAGAGAATCTTAATGGGGATGAGATAGTGTAGGTGTTAGGAAAGACCGGTAAGAGAGCATATAGCGAATCAAGTGCAAAAGTGTGTAAATCCTGTGAGTGAAGAAAGTATAGGCAGAACACAGTGGGAGATAAATGGGAGAAGAGTGCAGAGAGAGATTATATTAGTGAGAGAAAGTGTGTTTGGCTATGTTACGTAACTCAACTAATCTGATGCAATATCTGCTTAATCTTACAATATTTGAAATAGAAATTTGCTAGAATTTAAAACCTTAAGTTTGTATCTTCAGCCTATGGTGCTTGGATTGTTTCACCCTGTATAAGCTAAGAAAATCCAATTGTTTTTTAAATCAAGTCTTGATAAAAAATTGTGGTCCCCCCTCCCCCCAAGGGAGGTATCCTAAATACAGCCTCACACAATAACAATTGAGTAGAAAATCAATTAGTAACACTAATTATTCTCACCACCCAAATGTATGACGCTCAAAATCGATTGTCTCTCGAACATGGTTAACTGGAGCATCTTTGCCAGACGTGTTTGACTCTCCATCAATAATTTCTGGCAAAGTTGCAATCAATCTACATTAGCTTGGTCAAATATGTATACCTAAGCTATCATTTCTCAAACCTTCAAGAAAGTGGAAATTTTCGTGTCGCCTTCTACAAGTTTTTGGTAGGAGAGAATCGATTGCTTTTCCATGATCGATTGTAGTTGGAATGTACTATTGCCTTAGATTACTGGATTACTGATTCTTTGATTTCATCCATGTTTATTGTAGACATTTTCAACAAAGTCCCTAAACTGTAACTTTCTTGGTAGGCAAATGAAATGTTGCATCACAAGGCTAATCTTAATGGGTATCTTTCCTACCACACCGGTCAAAGTCTCGATCGGATTAACCAAGACACAGACCGTGATTTCTTTATGAGCGCTAAAGAAGCCAAAGAGTATGGACTCATAGATGGAGTGATCATGAATCCTCTCAAAGCTTTCCAACCTTTAGCAGCTGCAACTTCCACCGAAAACGAATTGGGTGCGTAAATTTCATCCTGCTGTGCAACAACCAGTTAGATATTCTTCTTGTAGATTTAAAAGCAAACCATCTTAGTATAAGCAGATTTTGACCATTAACAGCATGGCTTCCATGCTTTTATGTTAGCTTAAGCTCAAAAAAATCTTGAAATGTCCATTGAATTACTGTTGTTTCCAAGATATTTTATTCGAAATATCCATTAAAATCTCCTCTTTGGTTGGTTGGTTTGGATGACAAGGGTGATGTTGGCCTAACACTTGGCGAAGTCTGATTGGCCAACCCTATAAAAGACAATCATCACGAGTCACTTTCTTTGATTGTGTTAGGTTTGGATGAGAATTTCTAATGCATTCAGTAGCTTTCAATAACGTTGCAGGGAAGGGTTTATTATCTCTGAACTTTGGTTGTTTCTGATATTTTAGTGTTTCTTTTTTGTCAATGGAGTTGTTGCATTATGGATGTGCTTCTTGAGAAATTGGGGCTACATTAGAACTATTGGTCATTATTTGATGATTTTTCCTTTTTTGTATTTTTTAAAAAATTTTGTTTTCATGAAAAATTGGAATGGAAAAACTGATGATGTTTCTTGAATGTTTTTAAAGTAAAAGATGAAGGATTGTTTGAGTCATTAAGATGAAAGTGGGAAGAATAAGAATGAGGATAAATTTTGGTATTTAGGTGATCAATAATCATTCTCTTCATAATTATGTATATAAAATCATATTTCTTATTAATTATTTTTTATCGAGTTTTGTTTTTCCATAATTATTTTTCACTTACATCACTTGTTATTTTATTTATCATTCTTTTTGCCTCAAACATAAATAATTATTCTTCTCATCATCCTTTTCGTTACAAATAATCATTCTATCTCATAATTATTGTTTTTTCTATTATCTCCTTGATTTTTATTTCTCACAATCATTCATATTTAAGTGTCTAGTAATTAAGTATGTTTTGGTTATTTATTTTCCCTAAAGAAAGAAATTTAGGGTAGGTCTTAGTGTGTACCTCAAATGATATGCTAAAGTGCACTTCTTCAAAATTATCATGCTTGGAAGTTGATTATTAAGTGTTTGGGAAAAAGTGAGAAAATTCATGAGTGCTTGACCCACAGATATAAATTGGAACTATTTAAGTTAGACAACCTAAAAAATAGTGATTCATTTGTGAGTTTTTTTTTTCTCTTTCTAATTTGAGTACTTAAATTAAAAAATGCACACTTTTTAATTTTTGTAGTGGTAAACAACTACTAAAAATCTCACGTTTGTATTTGATATTAAAAAATTATGGTTAATTACTTATCAATTTCTCTATTTAATCTTTTACTAAATTTTCTATCAAATTTCACATCAAATTTATAACTCAATCTTTACTAACATAAATTCTTAAACAAAGTAGGTAATTATTCAACTACTACTAATAACATCAATCCTAAAATTTATAGTTAATTACTTCAATTATTATTAACTCTTTTTCTCTCACACTACTTTACTTTTTTTACAAAAAACAAACACACAGATAAATGCTTGAAAGCATTTATCCTATAAGCGGAAGAAGATAATTATCTCACACTCTTATCATTTAACACATGATAACTAACATCAACAATTACTAAAGGCAAAGACTATTTTAAAGATTTTATCAAATTTTAGTGACAAAATTGAAAAAAATTTCATACCATAAAGGATTAAAGTGTAGATTTTTAAACCATATGAACTAAATTTTAACTTTCTTCTGATCATAGAAACCAAATTTATAATTTACTCTTTATTTGTTCTTCCTCAATCTTTAATCTCTCGAGCCATTTATCTTCTTTTGTTTGTCTTCAAATAAATGTACTCTTATCTGCACATTGTTTAACCTCTCTCTCTCTCTCTCACACACACACACACACTACAAAAATTATCAAATTCACAAAACAAAAAATGAAATTACTTCTCTTTAATTTCCTCCCATATCTCTTTTACCTTGAATTTAGATGAAAAGTAAACCAAAACAAGACAAACAAGCAAAAGATGAAATAGGGTAAAGGGTAACTTGACTAAAGAAGAAAGAAAAAAAGTGGGAAAATTTGAAAGAAAAAAAAAACAGTAATTAAAATTATAAAACACACACTAAATAATGATTATGATTATCATGCTTAATTCAAAATTATTAGGGATGATAATAAGCACATTTTTAAGAAACAAAAGGATTTACAAACTAAGAACTACAAAAACAACAAGCACTAACATCAAAGATGTTGTCAGTTTTGTCCTGTGAAAATAGTCGATGTGCTGTAAGTGAAAACCGAACACATACGGAAAAAAATTAAAAAAAAAAAAAAAAATCAAGAAGGGGCAGCAGAAATAATCTTAAGTTCATCAAAATAAGAGCCTGAGAGAGATGGAGGAATTGGCAATTCTTCAAGCTCATCAAAGAAGAGATCATAATTTTCCAATTCTGTCTTGTTTGTTGGTGAACATGATGAAGAAATTGGCTCTTCCAAACACTCATTCCTCTTTTCAATTCTCTTTTCTTCTTCTTCATCATCATCATCATCATTTTGATCTTGATCTTGATCTTGATCCAAGGGCTGTGGTTGAATCTCTTGTTGGGGTTGATCCAAATTGAGGGTGGAGATATTGGGGCCTGGATGGTTGTGGCTTGAAGTGTATGTTATGATGAACATTGAACCATCTGTTTTGCATCTCTCAACTTGTTTTTTTGCTGAACAGCCCTTTGTTGTGCTACATCTATAATAACCCCTAAAAATAGATTTAAAAATTATTATTTTTTTAATAAATATATTTAATATTTGTCCATTTTTATCAATAAATCATTAATTAATTACTAGGTAGAATACTTGTGGGTATTACAATTAATTTACTCCCATTTCCACTATTTTCAAGTTTTAATACTTCTAAAAAAAAAAAGAAAAAAAAAGAGATTCATGATAAATCTAAGGTTAAATATCATATTCATCCCTATATTTTGAATTTTAGATCGCATTCATCTCTATAAATCCAATTTTATTCCTTCGTATTTTTTAGTTTGTTCCATTTTTGTTTA
>JBBMEG010000022.1:13572169-13590352 GCA_037832605.1 Cyclanthera cordifolia
ATGTTTGGTATGAGATTTTAAAAGATCGTTTCAAATTAGTATTTACTAAATACTCCTAAGAAATTACATTCAAACGAGTTTTTGACTACAATAATTACTTTTAAATACTCAAAATAAATTTTTACTCTAAATACTAATTTTAAATACTCTTGAAAACTATATCCAAACAAACTTTTGGCTGTAATCATTATTAATCATTCTTTCTAAACACTCAAAATACTCCATTCTAAATACTAATTTTAAATATTTTAAAAAAATACATCAAAAAAAGCTTTTGACTGCAATTATTATTTCTAAATACTCAAAACAAATCTAGGTTATGAATACTAATTCTAAATACTCTTAAAATCTCAATCCAAACACCCTATGACTTTCCTTCTCAAACCCACTTTTCACATATATTACTATTTTTAATTCTCTTCTCATAAATAAATTTAAGAATATCATAATAGGCTATTTTGGGGTGGCTCAGTGGTTTCATTATTTGAAGTTTATTCAGCATCGGGTTTGATCATAGAAATCGGTATTGTTCCCCTGCCCTAATTTATACTAAAAAGTAGGAGTACTCACTCTTTTTAACCCAAATAATGTTGTTTTCTTAGTGGAAGAGTAGATATAATAGGCCGAAAACTGAGGGTTTAAATACAAAAGATTCGATATGATTCTCTTAGTAAGTTTTTGTATTATATATATTGTATCTACCATCGAGATAAAAAAAAAAAGAAAAGAAAAGGGTGAGAACTAAATGGAGAAAAAAAATTATAACTAAAAATAAATAATTTATTTTATAATTTCAAACATTGTAAACTCAAAATTATATAAATTTAAATATTATGGTAAATTATAAATTTAGTGTTCGAAGAAAATTAGAGTTGTTTTCGTGTGATTTGGAAAAATATAAAATTTAGTTTTTATATTTTGGAGAAATATAGAATTCGGTCCTATAATTAAAAAAAAAAAAATAGTCCCTATGATTTGATAAAATCTAAAAAATAATTTATGTTATTCGTAAATTGTAGGCAAATTAAATATGTTATATGTATTAATAATGTGTTTTATTTTGTCTAATCAATTACTAATTTCACCATCTCATCATTAAACACGAAAACAAATAGTTTCTATATATTTGAATCATCAACAATTATGAACGATGTACTATTTTTTATATTTTATCAAATCTTAAAGATTAAATTTTAATTTTTCAAATCATAAGAACTAAACAGCCGATTTCTTCCGACCATAAAGACTAGAATCTAGATTTGACTAAATTTATAATATACCCCAAATATTATTATCTTTAAAATATATATGTATAAGTTTTAGGGATTGAGATAGAATGTGAATACTTAATACAATCAATTTTTTATTAATAAAAACAATATCCAAATTATTATATAAAAATCAGGGTTAAAATATCATTTTGGTCCCTCAAATATAATGTTAGTTTTATTTTGATCCTCTAAAATTAAAAATAATTCAATAATAATCTTTCAATTTTGTAAAATGCTAAAAAATGAGCCATGGTAATAAATTGAATATAAGTTGATGATTATTGAGTGGGGATTCTTATATTTAAAATTTTGCAACAGATTATTTCATAATTATACAACAAAATTAGCAAGAATTCAACTTCAAATACTTGCTCGTTACCAAATTGCAAGAGTCATATTACAAATAAACAGTTCGAAAATTGCATTTAACACGCAATTATTATATAAACTAATTAATAATTTTAACGCCAACTTAAAAATTGTATTTAAAACTAATTATTTTAACGGTAACTTAAACTAATCATTTTAATGGGAAGATAGAAAGGGTTTGAATGAGAAGAAAAGGTTGGGTAGAGAGAGAAAAAAAATGAAGAGAAGGGGAGAAAGAGAGAGATCTGATATGAATATTAAAAAAAAAAAAAAAAAAATACAATCTCCTTTCACACAAGAGGCTACGGGAGAACCCCACTCCAAAAATGAGACCTATCTTTCACGTGAGAAGAAAGAAAGTTCCAAGCTAAGAGCGTTCACAAGGACTTTTGGCTAACAAATCAGTCACCCTATTACAAGATCTCTTACAATGAAACAAGTTTACGAGAAAAATATTCAATATCAACCAAAATATTATTAAACTAAAAAAGATCCCAGTCTTTCCTACCAAAACTTGGACAGCTCCTATCGGATCCGATTCCACCATCATAGGGGGAATCCACCCATGAGAATCAACTAAACTTTTCAATCCTTCTTTGATTGCAACCCCTTCAAGGATTTCGACCGCACAGTTCTTAAAACCAGCTTTGATCTCGACTAAAATCGGTCATCCATGATAATCACGAACAATCCATCCTATCCTTCCTTCCCCGATAACTTCAATTTAACATTAAGGACCATTTTTCAATTTACAAAAAAAACATTTTAAAGGCAACTTTCTTTTATATGATTGGATGCATATGTTTGGTACTCAATTTGTCTTATTCTCCAACTTATGACATAATGATTCATAATTTAGCTATAAAAATTAAATTATTCAAAAATATAGATAAACAAATCTAAATTTATAAGCAACTACAACAATAATAAATCAAGTTTAGAGAAGAGAAATTGACACTTCATAAAAAAACTAGTTACGTCCAATTCTTTGATACTAATTGCAGGTTTGATATGGTGGGAAGGGAAGAGAAGGGAAGAGATCCATTCTCATTGTTTGGCTCACAAACTTCCATCACATCAGTCAATAACTTATTCTTACTTCTTTTTTATATCCCTTTCTTTTCTTTCTCTTCCCACCATAACCAAACATGTCTTAAATTGTGTAGAGAAATTACAAGAGTTTACGACACTCTTTAATAAAAAATAAACACCTTCTTACAAAATATACTCACAATTTTTTTTTGGCTCCAATTAATTAAAGAGTTGACACACCATTTTTTTGAAAATATAGGATATGGGTAGGTAAAGGAAACATTACGTATTTATTTTTATGGTAAATTGTAAATTTAGTTGTACAAAGATGGAGTTTAATTATCATGGTTTCAAAAATTAGAATTTAGTCTCTGTTTGTTTTTAAGAAAATTGAAATTTAGTTCTCGGCTAGTGATTTGATAAATCCTAAAATGTTAGTTCTTCTCATTCTTAATTGTTAGCCAAAGCGTGATGCAAGTCTATTAACAAATTTTAAAAAAATAAAAGATTATAATCAGCGAAAAATAAATGTAAAATAGAAGGGTAATAATTATTGTGGGTCAAGTGACAAATTTAACAAAAAAAAAAAAAAAAAAATCACATAATTTTATTCATAATGAACTCTCTCATTTTTAATTCACACCTATATTTTAGATTTGACTAAATTTTAGATTTTTAAAATTATTTGGAGTAAATTTGATTTTTTTTTTTTTTTTAATTATAAAACTAAATTCTAGTTTTTCAAACTATGTGATTATCATAAAAATCGGTTTTATTAAATAATAACAAAAGATTAAACCAAACATATTTTTTTTATAAAGATGAATACTCGAGCTAGCTTTGTGTATGTGGACAAATTATATGATTTAAAAATATTTAGTCGTCAAAAAAATATAAGTAATTATAATCTCACCTCTCTTAGCTCAAATCCAAAGAAATTTCAGATATGGCCGTCATCTTTCCATTCTTTTATTCTTTTAACTTACTGATACCGAATGGATCAGTGGCACACTAGTTTCATTGTTTGTTATCCCCCTCAACAACTTGTACTCAAAAAAAAAAAAAAAAACTTCTAGTAACTGATGAAAGCCATTTGCAAATTTATGATATTTAAATATCAAAAAAATTGCATTAAATTATTTATCCTAAATTATATTCATAACCCCTTAAAATCTACACTACATTATTAGATTACTGCTCTAATTCATAATCAATTCATAATCATTTCTATATTTTATGAGACAATTCTCTTGCCATCTGCCCATCAAAATGGCCATAAATTTTCAAGATTTTTCTATTTGAATGCAGTTTCATTAATCTTCTACTCCATTTTTTATTTTTTTTTAAAAAAATGATGAAATGTCTCCATAACTGTAATGACGTGGACCTCATCCATTGGCTGCCATTTGATAAGAAATATGTGTCGATGGAACATTCCCCAATATTATATAGCTTACAAATTGAGCTAAACATTATTACTTACTTTCCATACACACACACACACATAAAGATATGGCAACCATTTCTGGGTTGAACCTCTCAAGCCCAAGGATCTTAGCTAATGCAGCTGAGACACCAAAATTGCAGGCAATCAACGCCGGGTGGCTCCGCAGCCCGTGGAAGAAGTCGCCCCGGTTCGGAGCCATGCGGTGGAGAGTTCCACCGGTTCAGGCCGCACCAGATAAGATATCGGATAAGGTAGAGGAGAGCATAAAGAATGCAGAGGAGGCTTGTGCGGGTGACCCTGTGAGCGGGGAGTGTGCTGCAGCGTGGGATGAAGTCGAGGAATTGAGCGCGGCGGCGAGCCATGCTCGTGACAGGAAGAAGGAGGCTGATCCATTGGAGAATTATTGCAAGGACAACCCAGAGACTGAGGAGTGTCGCACCTATGACAATTGAGTAATGAAATGATATCAAGTTTTAGGTACTTTATCATCTATATGTTCATATGGATTAAAGTTGTAGTTTTTTTTTTTTTTTTTTTTTTGAAGATGTTGTTTTACAGAATTGCATAACTCTACTCTATTGGAAAAATGAATTTTCTTTTTTTTTTTTTTTCTTTTTTCAGAGTTAACTTTTGGTCTTTTAATTGAAAATACGTAGCGTTATAACTATTAAAGTTAAGAACTTCAAATATTATCCACACACATGCTTGATTTAATCATAACAGCTAAATAATTTTGATAAATTTTTCATCCAATTATTTCTTGTAAATTGCCTATCAAGCCCAAGTGGGAATTACATCTATCTATCTATCTATCTATCTATCTATATATATATATATATATATATATATATTTTTTTTTTTTTTTTTTTTTTTTTTTGTCATAAGATTTTGATTTTTTTTCAAATATTTAATTTTAGTGGTTTGATCTTCGAAACACATCAAAATTTGGTTCTTATTGTTAATTTTCAACTTTTTCAAATTAAAATGTAGTTTTTATTCTAAAATGTTTTCAAATATTCATTCTTAGTCTTTAGATTTTTTTTAAGAGCTCAATGTCTTTATATTTTAGTTTATTTTGAAAATATATAGATAAAATAAAATATTTAAAAGTTAAGGAACTAAAATGATACACATTTGTAAGTGTAGGAATCGATATAAAACAAGCTTGAAAATTAAAGATCGAAACTAAACTTGGGTTTTAATCTAAATTAAAAATTATATGATGAGTTTAAAAAAAAAAAATGGTGCCCAAGAAGGCAGGATTATAGATGTGGTGAAGGCCGCACCTATTTAAATTATGAAATATGAAATTCTTATCTTGATATTTTTATTTTAAAATTTCAAATGATTATTTAAAAATAAACAATGTTGTGTAGATGAAAAAAAGAAAATAGGAAGATAAATACATATATAAAACAAAAAGTAATTATAAAACTATTTTATAATAATAGCATGTTTTTCATCCCATTATATAATTTCCATTTTTCAATTCAAATATTTATTATGAAAAGAGAAAAAACAAACAAATTGAATTTATCTTAAAAATCTAAAGATTAAAATTGAATATTTAAAAGTATTTTAGTATAAGAACTATTTTAATTTGAAATTTTGAAATTTTGAAAAATCTAAGGATCAATAAGTATCCGATTTTAATTTATTTTCAAGATCTAGTTAAAACTAAAATTGAATATTTAAGAGTTTATGACTAAAATAACACTAATTAAGTTTATGTTATCCCTCTAATTTTTATTCTCTAACACAAAGTTATAATTACTGGTTAATTAAATACGTATCAAATTCAATTAAATATAATAAACTTAAGAACTTTGCACTACTTTTTTTTTTTATTGATTTTCAGATGGAACTCGTGACGTTGTGTTGAACTAGATTAACACGCAACAATGAAATCAACGTGCTACTAGCCGTTTTTTAAATGAGAACTTAGGCTTAGGGCGTAGTTTCAATTCAGCCAAATATATTTTAAAATAAAAATTTTTCCTAGATATTTTAATAATACTTAATTTTAACCTACAATATAACAAAATCATCACCAAGTGTTTACTAGATAAATGTTAAATTAATAATATATTGATTAGTGATTATTAAGGTCTTGATATTCATCAAAAAAAAAAAAAAAAAAATATATATATATATATATATATATATACACAATAATAAAATAAAAGTAAAAAAATAAATCAAAAGACACCGATTAAAAATTGAGTATTATTTAAGAGTGTGATAAAGAAATCAGACAACGTGAGCAATCTGAGACGGAAAAAGAGGTCAAAAGGGACAGGTGCTAATTTGTGGATCATTTAGAAAATTATTTCTAACCCCAATTTAATCCACTTAGCCTAACCATCCCATAAGAACAAAAGTAAATACGAGAAACAAGGGGCAGATGCTACTTTGAAAAAGAAGAGAAATTAAAAGCTAAAACAACCGTTGCTCAACGACATCAATAAACGACGAACGACCATGAGGTCACGGATTTGAAGTCCCTATCTCCAATTATTGTAGTCTAAAAGAAGTTAATCTTATTGTTAATCTTATTGTTTGAAGAAATATAAAATTAATCTAATAGAGAAATATTGAATTTAATCTCTGTGACTTAGATATCATTGTAAATGAATTAAGTAAATGTAACTTTTAATATATAAAATGACGCAACTTTTTGTTCAATCAACTCCTCAAGCACACTCTTATCATTAAAGACATAAATATTTCACCAAATAATTACGAACTACATAAACTATTTTTTAGATTTTATCAAATCTTGTAAACTCTAATTTTTCAAGCCATAGGTATTAATTGTAGAATTCTCCAAATTATAAAAATTAAAGTCTAGATTTTTAAGTCACATAGACTAAACTCTAATTTTCTTTAAAACATCGGGACTAAATTTATAATTTACCATTTTCTGTAAACAAAAAAATTGAAATTTAACTCTACTGTATCTAAAGTAACCACACCCATCAACGATCACCAGAAGACATCAAAAAAATGAAGATACAAGAGATGTCTATAAATTATTAGAAGTTGATCTCAAACCAGCACGGGCATACTTTCAAAGCTAGCTTTAAAGTGATTGACCACCCTGCCATCCGTTGGAAATTACAATCTCAAAAATATAATTTACGTAACAAAGTTAATTTAATGAAGAAAAGAATCGGCATATTCTGGAAAAGGAATAAGACCAAGGGGCAAAACAGGTCAAATTTGTTCAAAGATATGCAACACTCTTTTTAGAATATTAAGTTTTTTAATTACTTTGACATATATCTATAATCTTTACTATATTATCCAAAACACTTTCCTTTTGGTATCTTTTACTTTGTAATTAAATAAATTATTCAATAAAGAGTGAGCATCTATCCTAAAAAGGTAGAGAGTTTTGAGAAGAACAGGCGTGGATTAATTTCTAAGATTTATCTATAAAGCTCACTTTTTAATTTAGAGAGACCACGTTTAATGTATTTCTAGTCTTTTTCCATTTAAATATTTTCCTAACACCACCTACAACACACAACATCAATAAGGTCAAAAATAGGAACTTCAAATAAATAAATAAAATCAGAAAGAAGATTCCAGGAAGAATCCATACAGGATAAAATCAAGCAAATTCAATAAAGAAAAATCAAACCCAAGAATGATTGCATAATGGATTAGTATAAGCCATAGTACTCATCTGGGTGTTCGTCATGATTGAAGACTTGGGCTATGAAAATATACTCTCCTCAAGATTTCAAGTTCGAGACCTATCGTGTAGACACTTTTTGTGTTTCCATTCTTTGGATGTCTCTTGGTGCCTGAGCTGTAGACGAACGTGGTCAGTCCGTGTACAATGGAGCAAAACTTCAATTTCCTGTTTTCTAAAAAAAAAATCCGGCATATTCCATTACCATCTGGGATAAGTACCGACCCCAAAACCTGTTTATTCAACTGTAATGAACCAATTCAAAAGGTAAGGCAGAAAATTCCTAACAATCTAAATCAAACTTTTAATAGAGATGGAGTCCGATTGAACACATTTCAAAATTAACGGCCAGCAGATAAGAGGCATAGAAACAGGCAGGGCACTT
This sequence comes from Cyclanthera cordifolia, assembly GCA_037832605.1. Classification (NCBI taxonomy): domain Eukaryota; kingdom Viridiplantae; phylum Streptophyta; class Magnoliopsida; order Cucurbitales; family Cucurbitaceae; genus Cyclanthera; species Cyclanthera cordifolia. Next base: position 13,580,374 of record JBBMEG010000022.1, read on the forward strand.
TGCATAAACAATAGATCAGATTCTAAGTCATTGATATCCAAGAACTTCTGCAATTACCCAGTGAGAAATCACTGAAGCAAACATAGAAGTTTCTCAAATACAGATAATATCAGTACTGTCAATACAATGAAACCAAAAACACCATAACAAGACACCAGTTCTAGACATTTTCTTGACTAATCCACACTTAGCAGATACAAAAAGACCAGAATTACATTGACACACAAACACCAACAACACACGGTAGAATCCTAGCTGCAATAAACTCGCAAACGACTCAGCAAATGTGGCATCCCTAAGCCCTTTAATAGGAACTTGATTAACAGAAGAACAAGTCAGGAACTGGCCGAGAGAACTCCCACGGCTTCAAGAGAGGATCAGGAATTTCAGGGATGTCCATAGCAAGTCCACTGACCTCCTCCACAATCTGAAGGACCGAGTTCAAGGACCGCAGGCGATCAGTCAGCTCCATAGCTTGAGCTCTGAGAACATTGTTCATGTTATCAACCTGAACAAACGCTTGCTCCTTGGCACCAATGCTCTGCAGAAGCTGATTATTCGCAATTTGTAATCGGCTTACCTCGCCTGTGAAATCCTCCAATTGCTTCTGCTTTCTCATCCGCGATCTCCTAGCCGAGTCTCGGTTGGATTGCATCCTCTTCCTCTTCCTCTCATCAGGAACGGAAGATGGAGAACCTCCATTAGATCCCGAAGCCATATAATTCTCTTTTCAATTACTTCCCGCCAAATAACAACGAAGTAATCTCGAATCAAAAGTTAATTCAGTTTCTGAATCTGACAAAAATCGATCCACAACTCAGACTACCGTGAGAAGAGATCAATCGAATTCCACGACGACGAATTAGGCGATTATTTCATGAGAAAACGTAGAACCAGTACAGAAACACAACCGAAAACGAATGGAGGATTCGAATACGTCGCCGTAGTAAAGAGAACATCATAGAAAACCTAAAATCATGGAGATAATCAAAAAATCCCGAGGAAAGCAGTACTAAACCCAGAATTTTCAAACAAGATCAAGAAAGATAAACGAAAACACGGAGCACGGCCAAATACATATAGAAAAACCACAGAATCGAGAGCGAATGATGAACTCGGAAGAAGAATTCAACAGAAAACTCAAAAGATTCTAATTCAAGAGAACGATCCAGGAAAGGAAGAATTGGAAAAGAAACGCACGAACAAAGAAAGAAGACAAAAAAGAAAAAACAAGGCTTGAAAAGAGAGAAAGGAATAAAGAAGACTTAGCTTAACAGTTGAAGGCTGCGAGACGAAATGCGAGGCGAAAGAAGTTGAGACAAGGCGTGTCGAAGGGCTTTTATAGGCGGAGGATTTTTTTATTTTTATTTTTTTTAATTTGAAAAATGAGAAAAACGTAATTTAAGCGTTGCTGTCATAGCTGGCATGGGACGTGACGTCAGGGAAGAACTAACTAATGGTTTGGTTGTAATTCTTTTTTTAGTAAATTATAATTTTGTTTTTAGCACAATTATAAATTAGTTCATTTAATTAGAAGAAAATTCTTTTTTTAGTAAATTATAATTTTTTTTTTAGCACAATTATAAATTAGTTCATTTAATTAGAAGAAAGTTGTTTAGAATTTAAAAATAAAATTTATGTTAGTAATTATTGATGAATAAAATAAATAAAAATTAATTATTGAAAAAAAGCGTCATTTTTACCTCATAATTTTTCTCCAATTAACTAACTTCATTGACTATTTTATAAGTTTTATTCATTCATAAAGACTAATACTGTTTTTTAAGTCCTAAACAATACAATTTCAATCTAATCCAAAGCTCTCCAAATCCTAAGTTTGAAGGATAATTTTGCAAATTCATGTTACCTCTATTTTTTTTTCTATCTTTTCTTTTTTTTCTTTTTTTTTATTTGAGCAAACAGGACATGATTTATTTAATATAAAGAAGAGCCCGAGTTTTTTATCTAATAGCACAAAAGAAATAAGGTGTAACGGTCCGAAATTCCTTCTTAAAATTAAAGGTTAGTTTTTGACTTATCGAGACTCCAAAAATTTACTTTAATTCATTTTTGAACTTGGAGGACTTAAATGTGTCATATCCGTAAGGGGTAAAGTTAGAATTGAGAAAAAAGGGTAAAAACGTCAATTTAAACTTTAGGGACATTTTGGTATTTATTACATTTCTGTAGCTATAAAAAGACAAAACATCACTTCTTAGGTCATAATTTCCTCATCATCAGCGGACGCAACCTTTAATCCTCTCAAAATCAGTGTTTTGATAGCCCATACACCAATCATTGTGTCTCTAAAATTTTGTGCACTCGCCGACAACCATCGTGGGTTTCAGAGTCTGCTAGCGCCTTTAGCAGAAACTATCACCTCGTGCATTGCCAGCCGCTGTCAAGGACCTGTCGCATGTCGCCTGATGATTCGCATCGCCGTCGAGGAATTGGGAGCCAATCAAGTTGTGTCTGGAATCTATGTTGACACTTGCAGTTGACAACGCCACCAACAGCCATGTTGTTTCGTAGCTTGTGCTTCGCCCTACTGTCCTCGTGCCTAAAACCATCCAATCCGAGCCTTTACTTTTGCCTCACAAACCTGACGCATGTGAAGGACTGTCGTCATTGCCATCCTAGCCTAACTACATCAAATCCATAGGCACCACTCAGCTCTGAACCATCGATTTTGTGCCATGCACTTGAAATTCACACGTCGTCGCTTACTCTTCATGCGCCGCCTACTTTTCTAGCTATACGCTGCCGCCGTTCATAGGAGAAAATTTCCAAGTAGCCTATTTTGGGTATTTTTGACTTTCTGAGTTCAATTTTGATGGTTTTATGAGCTTATTTTGACTCTTTGATGCTATTCAGGCCAGTGTTTGATAGGAACCTCTAGGAGCTATAGTTCAAATTCTAGGCTTACTTAAAGTGGATTTTGACTAAGGTAAAGGACATGTAACTTGAGATTCTGTGGGTATTTATAAACATGTTTAGGAGTTGATTAGTTGTTGCATCCATGTTCTTGTGTGAAATGCTTGAATGATGTATGCTTCATGTGTTTGATACCATGACTGACTTGTAGGCTTTACTGAGTTAAACTTTGAATCCATGTTAAGTAAACTTGCTAAGTGTTATGCATGTTATTCCAAATACGAACACGTTATACCTTGATGTTTGTTTCTTATATTGTTGTGGGATGCCTTATCTGCATTATAATATTGAAAGACCTATCAGGTAATCCATTTACATAGGAAACCCAAGCACTCATCTTTAATCACTATAAGACTTAGAAGTATTCTTATATGAAACCTAGGCATATTAAGTACTACATTACAAGACCGGGTCTGTAACCCCTATGTGATACCCAAGCACGTCATCTACTACATTATACGACCTGGCAGGTAATCTGATATTGATGATACCCACGCACACGGTATCATTATAGGTCCTGATAGATAATCCTGTTACATAGAATATTACTCAAGCAATTTATCTTTTATAATCGTAAGACCAGGTAGGTAAATACCTTATAAGGATTACACCGACAATATTATGCATTAAATATTTCTTCTCTTGTTGTGCCCTTATCACTAACGATTTTATTCATGCTTACACTGGTCCCGAGCTAGGGACCCTTACTGAGTTTAACAAATGAAAAAGGCCTCCACCGTAATGAAACACATCTTGGGTTGGAGGAATACTAATAACGTGAAATCGAATCAATATCCCTCGCTTTATCAAATGAGGTAGAGTAAGGTTAACTTCTTCATGATATCTGAGAATCCAATTTTATCAAGTTTTATCAAGTATTATCAATTATTTTCAATGAAGAAACTAAATCATTGTCCATTTTAAAGTAATTATAAATTCTAACTGAATGAAGTTTTGAGATTAAGTAAATTGTTATAAGCCAACGTTTAGACATTAAATTGTTACTTAAGTTAAATTATAGAGACAAGATTGTTAAAACACAACGCATGAATTAAATGGTTAGTATCATAACAGTTTAGTGGACGATAAATGATTTTTAACTTAATTTTTTTTTAACAGTGTTGATGCCGAAAAATGGTCAACGGATATCAACAAGCGAAAATTAGGACACACCAGTATGGTGTGAGCCATAGGATCTCTAATGCCTAAGTCAGTAGGGGATTTTAGAAGGATAATTTAGAATTTAGAATTGGTCAAGAATACTTAGCTTGATTAGCTTAGGATCCGTCCCCTTCAAATAGAGAAAGAAGTGACTCTTATATCAGTCGGTTTCGTAACCGTTGCAGCTCACTTATGGGGCATAATAGCCGGCCGTTAGAAATGTTCGTCATTAAGCCGGGTATGAATAGTTTAAAATCTTTCATTTTGTCGTTTAAATTTAATTGATGTATGTTCTCCACCAAAAACAATATTTTAATTTTAGTTCATGAAAATTAGAGTTTACACCCTATAATTTAAAAATATAGACTTAGTTTGTATGTTTGAAAAAAATATAAAATTTAGTCTTATAGTTTGAAGAAAAAAAAATTAGTTCTTATGATTTAATAAAATCTAAAAAATAGTCAATGTTATTCACTCTTCCATCACTTTCTTAATTTCTATAGGGACCAAAGTACACATCTTTTCAAACTATAAAGATTAAAGTTTATATTTTTAAATTATAGGATAATTTACCCTTAAATTTATGTCTTAATTAGTATGTAGTCGAAGAAAAAAAATCAAGGGGATTTTGCATGTATAATAATTTTTTTTTTTTTAAACAAAAACATTAGAGGTATAGCACAATTTTAGAGCTATTTCATCTGTGGTTAAAAAAACAAGCGGATTGGATGAAAATACTAAAATGTTCACGCTTGCTAGTTGAAGTTTTCAATCATTTTTTGTTTTGAGCTTCAATTATTTTTGTTTTGGTCTTCAATCACTTTAATCATTTTTCCTCAATCATTTTTTTGTTTAAGTCTTCAATCAATTTTTTTTTTTTTTTTTTTTTTTGTCTTCAATCATTTTTTTTAATCAGCTTTTGTTTTAAGTTTCAATCAATTTTTGGTTTTGGCTTCTATCACACACACGTGTTTCATTATTATTATACACGATTTATTTCATACATAGGTTATACACAATTGTTCTACGATTTTCTTCTAACGTTTAAAAAATAACATAATACTTTTTACGATTTTCACCAACGTTTCAATCGATATGTTTTTTCACCAGCGATTCAATCAATTTCTATGTCACACTAGCTGGACATGATTTTAAGTTTCATTTTAAATCTATATCTTTGTTTCCTATTTCAATGGATTGCATGTCTATCAATGAAATGATTGAAGTTTATCAAGTAAACTACATGACGTTCATTAATTTAATGATTGAAGTTTATCAAGTAAACTGCCTGAAGTTTATTAGTTTAATGATTGAAGTCTATTAGTGAAACTATTGAAGTCAGTTATCTCCATCAAATTTCTATAAATTTTCTTGTAGTGTCTCACTCACTCTAACTCTAGTTTATCACACTTTAAAATTAGTCTATCACTCACTTTAACTATAGTCTATCACTCTAAAACAATTTGTCAATTCGTTTCGAATATTCTATCGTTCATCTTCAACGTTTCAATACTCTCGTATTTCATTGTTATAGTCAATTTATTGAAGTTCATCAATTAAAAGTTCAATAATTGAAGTCTATCACTTCACTTATTAAAGTCTATTAGTAAAGCTGTTTGAAGTCTATCATTGAAATGTATAAAGTCGATCAGTGAAACTTAATGACTTCAATCAGAATCAGTGGCCGGAGTTTGGTGGTACCGACGGCGGCGTGTGGCAATCGACGATGGAAAACGACTGAGTGTTTTCTCAAAAAATGTGATAACCCCGTCATCTTCTCAAAAAAAAAAAAAAAAAAAAAAAATCCAATTTTCTTCTTTTTTGAATAACCATCAAAATTTTCTTCGATTAAGTTATCTGCACATTTTTTCTTTGAATACGAATATCTCTTAAGTTGGTAGGAAATTCAATTAAAAAATAATTTAAGAACGTAAAAACCCACCCATCCCATCACTTTCTGTGATTTCCTTATTAATTATTATACAATGTTTCTTATTATAATATTAATGTTTTAATTCATTTATTTGGTCAAAAACTCGTGGCCTTTGTAATAAAAAATGCAGCTAATTTCAAAAAAAAAAACAAAAAAAACAAAAACGAAAAATGTTGGTAAACAATTTCATATAAAAAACAAACAAAAAAACAAACATACAAAGTAAGAAAGTCAACATAAACTATAGTACAATCAAATTACATAAGTCAACCTAAACTATAGTTAAATCCAAAACATAATTATTTATTTTTTTCATAGAACAACTTTAATCGAATAGAACAGTGTCTTAGCAAGAATTGATAGGAATAAAAATAGTAATCAAATTCTTAAATCTTGATCATTAGGGGGTTAGAGGTCATTTCCCAAAAATTTGATTAGTAATTTTTCAAAATTAATTGAAATTCGATCCTTAAAACAAATTTTCAAGACCTCATTTGAAAATTATTTCGTTTTTTGTTTTGATTTTTGAAATTTAAGCCTACGACACTATCACTTCAACACATAATTTTCATGGTTTTGATGTCTACATTTTACTTGTGTTTTGAAAACAAAACCAAAATATGCATGAAAGTTAAAAAAAAAATAACGTCCAAATACTTGTTTTAATTTATAAAATTTGGTTATGAATCATATACGTGAAAGAAAAGAGGATACAACGTAAAGAATTGAGATAAATATTGGCTTAAAATTTAAAAATTAATAATAAAAAACAAAATCACTGTCAAAGGACACTTTTTTTTTTTTAATGTATAAAATAATTTGAGGTGGGAACGGCAGGGAAATACTATTTTAAATTTTGAATAAATATTATTTGCATTTATTATATCCATGGATTCCACTGGCTTGAACTAAATCATAAAACAAACAAAGTTTTAAATTTTCTAATGACAAAAAACTTTGATGTTAAGGAAAACTAACCAAATTTAAAGCGAAAATAAAATAAGAAAATTACCGGACTCGAAAAATTTATGAAATAATTTTAAGTTTGATTAATTTTAAAAAATAAGCAAATATAATTACTGATATAAATAAACATTAACGCATACATTTTTATAATACTAATATTAATAAGTAATATAATATAAAATATTTTTATGATTATAGATATAAATATTTTAAAATTTATTAACGTTTATGATTATTTGGTGAGAATAATTTATTAAAAATATTTTTTTAAAATAATAGAGAAAACAAAAAAATATGGGAAAAGACGCATTTTTATGCTATTCCGAGGGGACGTGCATTTTAAAAGTGAGTCCATGCGTGGGATAGCTGGTTGACTATTTTTATTTTTTTTAAGTTTAAATTAGGAGACAACAGGAAGAAATGTCAAATTGTAGAGTGATTATTTTGAATGATTATAATGGAGAAATTATTTTGAATAATTAAGAATTTAAATTTTAATGATAACTAATTTGAATGATGATTTTTGTAAAGTGGTTATAATTATTAGTTCGTTGTAAAGTGATCATTTTGAGTGGTTATAAATAATGAATTATTTTAAAGGGTTAAAAATGGGTGAGACAAAGCTCAGATGTTACTGGTGATTATTTTTTTACAGCTTTAATCAATACACTCTTTTTCTTCTTATTTGCTTGCTTCTCTCGGTTTCTTCACTCTTTTATGGTATCAGAGCTCAATGTCACAGTGCGCACTTCAGATGCAGCGAAATGGCGACTGTGCGACACTTGCTCTAACTCGGCGAGAAAGTCAGCCAAACCAAAATGGCAGAGCGGGTGACACAACAAGTGCAACCTCTATCACCGGTGTCGTGAAAAAGTTTTCGAAAAAAGGAGAAAAAGAGTTTTATAAATACTTTTCTCTTTGAAAGCTATATGACAAGATACAATAAGGGACCTATCAACTATTGCATTTATCATATAATAACTTGGTAGGAAGGAAGCTTCAAGAAGTCATACCCCTATAGTACATTTCGGCACACAACTGATGTGACACCCTGACATATGAAAATGGCGAGAAGTCAACACTTAAAATAAAATGAAGGTAACTATCCTAACATACAATAATGACAAAAATAACATAAAAGCATGATGAAACAAGGTTGAACGAACATGTGGCCATGTGCAACACGCACTGGACAAGTATGACCATGACACTCAGCTCATTGATAATGGAAAATGCCCCCATCTCCTCATCCCTCGAGGCCTTGGAAACTCCTCCAATCAATCTTCTAATGTCAATCCACCCTCTGTCCAACAAAACCCCTCTATTCAAATCACACTTCCTTCATGTCCTTTACCTTTTGCTCCTCGGCCAATACCAATTCACTAGCTTAACAGTTCAATACGTCTTTCTCTACTCCACCACCACAGTATGGAGCTTATTAATAACCACTTCAGGTCCCATTCTCTCCGATCCCATATGATGCATGATATATAGACTCAGGTGCAACAAATCACCTTACACCGAATATTAACTCCTTGTCAAACCCTCTTTCATATGATGGAAATGAGCAAGTAGCCATGGGCAGTATGTCAATTTGTATAAATAATGTTGGTTTAGTTTCACATTCTTCTTTAGATCATATGCCTATTACCTTAAAGCATGTTCTTCACACACCATCTATTTTCATAAGTTGATTAGTATTTCCATTGATGACAACAAAACATTTGTTGAATTTCACTCCACCTATTTTATTGTGAAGGACCTTGAAAACCTCTCCTCTGGGGCACTCTTGATAAGGGGTTGTATAGGCTTGGGTCGTCCACTTCCACAAGGTCGTCTCGTTCAATTTCTTCCTACATCAAAGCTCTGGTGTCACATTGTCATCCTCAATGTGACATGCTCGTCTTAGCTATCTATCTATTGACATTCTTAAGCAAGTTTATCATATATGTAATATGGGTGATCCACCCAAACTAGATGTTTATGTTTGTTCCTCGTGTCAAAAGGCTAGAAGCCGTCGTTTATCTTTTTCAACATAAGTGCCACTTACCTTACAGCAAATCCACTTCTTCATCAACGTACAAAGCATATTGAAATTGACCATCATTTTGTTTGTAAACAAAATTTTGAGCAAATAGTTAAGTGTTTGCTTTGTTCCCCAGATGACCAATTAGCCTATATCCTCACAAAGGCGCTGTCATGATCTCGTATTCAGGGGCTTCGTACCATGCTTTTCGTTCTCACAAACCCGTTGCGCTTGCGGGGATGTTAAACAGTCATCTGATATTGCTTATTCTTTACTTATTTTTATAATTATTTGTCTTATCTTCTCTCTCTTCGAAAACTCTCTCATGACCTAGCTATATAAGCATCTCTTATCTCTATGTTGTATATTGGTCAGCTTTAACCAATACACTCTTTTTCTTCTTCTTTGCTTGCTTCTCTCAGTTTCTTCACTCTTTCAAATATTACCTCTCATTCTCCATTAAACTATCAAATCATAGCTAATGAGGAAAGCAACCCCAAAGATTCAATACAATTATTTCGTAAAATTAAGGATGAAAATTAAATGGAAATTTTCTTTATTCTTACTCATTTTTGGGGTTTATTATTATCACATTAATCTAAAAAATCTACCAAATTAACACATAATTCCCTCTCTCTTTTTTTTTCTTTTTTTTTTTAATATTAGTGAATCAATGAAAACTTTATCTAATAATATCAAAAAAAAAAAATCTCTAATAAAGATGTCGGTCATAGAATTAATACAAATAATCTTACTAATGAACTCACAAACAATCGTTAGCACGATAATTATGAAATAGATTATTTCATACTCGTCATTGCCGTTAGTCTTAATATTTCATTCGATTTCTTCTCATTTGTTTTTAAAACCTTTCGATAAGGATTTCGGTTTAGTTTTTGTCGATTTTGTGTCAAACCGATAATCGAACTAATATATTCGATTTTTTAATAATTAGGTCC
>JBBMEG010000022.1:13592262-13606681 GCA_037832605.1 Cyclanthera cordifolia
AATCATCCTAAACATTTCAACCAGGGAGCACGGACACTTCTATTTTGACAAAATATTTGTGTGGACACTGATACCTCTGGACACTCTTCGAACACGTGTCTGACACTCAAAATTTTGTGTGCTCTTTAATAATTATTGTTTTTAATTTTGGACACTTCACGGACACACCATGAACATTTCATGAACACCTCATTAAAGACTTATTTGTTTCAAGTTGGTGGAAGCCATCGACGACGACATCCACCGAAGATAGATGGACTAAAATGAAAAAAATAAAATAAAATAGAGTGAAAAAAAAAAAGAGAAAAAACTAAAGTATTTTGAGATTGTTAAAAGTAGACTTATAAATTTTGATTTATGTACTTTTAGTAAGCATTTAAAGAATGATCGAGATTTTGTTCTTTATTGAGTTTAAATGAACTCATATAACAAACTACGTGGGTTAACTCCATATTCATCCTTGTTTGAAATATTTTTCATGGTTAGTATTTTTTTTTTATATTTTGGATTTTATCTTTAATAGTATATCATATAAAATTACAATTAATAACGTGTTCTCGACGTATCCGTGTCCTATATTTTAATATAATGGCGTGTCTACGTGTTCGTATCCTGTCGTGTTTGTATCTCGTGTCTATGTCCGTGCTTCTTAGCATTTCAAAGTTTCTAGTAAGTGATAACTTCCTATGAAACAAGAATATCAGATGGGAAGTTCAAGTATCTAACAGATCGATCGAATTGCAAGCTATGAGGTCTAAAAGCAACCGAAAGGGAATCCCGGATGACAGCCTTTCGCATTCGAATCTGTTGTGCAATTCAAGGAGAGGGAGATGATAATAAGAATGCAACAATTGTGAAAAATGAGATGAGATAAACCAGAAAGTGACATCCCATCTTCAAACTAAGACTATCAGAGCTTCCAATGATCTATACCCAACAATTCATTTGATTCATCACAAAAGCAATCCAAAATTGGTAATATCTTGTTAACTTCCTGCACTTAATGATCAAAATAACCAAAGGCAAAAATACGACAAAACGGAATTCGTTAACACTATTATAAGATACCAAAAGGGTTCGGGTTATAACCACCATTCGAGAGGGTGGGCTCTCCCTTGGCTTACCAGCAGATACCGCCAAATTACAATATTCAGATATTCAAAATACTTGCACAAAATACAAAAATATGATAGGATCCGAACAAGAAGAAAAACCGGAACTATATTATAATATCAAACTAACAAAGATACAAACTAACCAAGTAATTGTAGGTACTTGGAACCTCTCATTCTTGAGAATTTTCTTTTGCAGCCAAATACCAAAATAGCCACAATACATTCTCCTATTTCCCACTACTCAAACCCTCTATTTATAACCAAATTCTCTTACAAATTCTCTGACTAATTACCCATATACCCCTACATTAATCCTAATTCCTCTAAATGCCCAACTCAATAAAAATACTAAAAGGTTAAACTGGTCTTCAAAACAAAAAGACTAGATTACCCTCTTTGGGAAGTTACCCTTTTACCACTACGGGTATATACTCGAGTGATTGGGACTAGGGGTCTAGCATATCACAGCACGAGAATTGAATTGGACAATATGTGATTGTGTCATTGTGATATATATACACTTCTTATATATTAGTGAGTGTTTGACCAACTTACATGTACCTCGCTTAATCAATTAATCTCACCACAACCATATCCACAACCACAAATGAATGGTGAATCTTTTATACACCTAAGAGTTGAATCAATAATGAAAATTTATTATAAGAATGAGTCAAGAGTGTCATAAGTAACTGTGATGGGTTCACTCCATGATGGACATTTACGTAGGAATTAATTTTCTATAAATTTCTTTGATCACTAAAGGTTTATGATCAAGTTGTATGTCCTTTGAAAATAATTTAGTGCTCTCAAGGTGGCTACACACGGCGAGATATAAATATGTATATATATATAAAGAAAAACAGATAGAGTTGTAGGCAAGTTTGATCAAAAGAAAAGATAGAGTTGTAGGCAAGTTCGGTCATACTTGCATCTAATTCAAAGCTTGCGAGAGGCTTGAAAAATTAAGAGGTCATAGATTCAATCGCCACATACTTTAAAATTAAATTCCTAAAAAAAATTTTGTCAAATAAATATAGCAGGCTCAAATGATTGTCTTGTAAAAATAACCAAGGTGTACGTACCCTAATGACTGGCCAATATACGAAAGTAATTCAAATGTCAAAGCGGCCAATGGAAGGCTAAGGGCTTGTTATTGAAAACTGTTCTCAAAGCACCTCCCAAGTTTTGGTTTCCAAATCTGAATTTACCATTATTGTACACTTAGGTCACTGTTCAATATCCTTCAAATCTAGGACAATAAGCCATCTACAGAGACGAACTAAGAGAGAATAAGAAGGTACCAATTATCCAAACATATATAATCACCAAAATTTCAAAGAAATCTCGAACAAACTGCCCGAAAAAAAATAAAAAATAAAAAAGACCCAAAACCATCTATTTGCAGATTCACTTCTCAGAACTTCATTTTCCCTTATTCATTAACCTTTCCAGAATGCTTTTAGGCCTATATTTAGGGCTTATGATCAGATTCTACTAAAAAAATTTGAAAACCCATTGAATGATTCATACAGAAATCACCATTTCAAAGAGAACTTTGTAAATCCAGTATCTGAAATTTATCCAAGGAATAATTAGTCTCGAATTTTCAACATACCTATAGAGAGCAAATCTACCGAAGTCCGCCGCGGTACTGATCTTGTTCAAGAGAGAGAGAATGCGAATCAAAACCCCCAAGAAAATTGAAATTGAGAGACTAAGATTATCTAAGCGTTTAAGAACTGGGTAGCATTTTTAATTGGCGGGAGACAAACGAAAGCTTAATTCACAGTAAATGAGCCCTAATTGGGTAATCGCATAAAAGAAACAGAAGAGGAAGAACTCATAGATAAGGAACAATAAAAAAACTAATGGAACTTCATAGTTAAATTTGCATCCAGTATTTGAATTATAAAATTTAATAAAAGAGTTTAAGATAAATTATAAATTTAGTCCATGTGATTAGAAGAAAGTTAGAGTTTAGTTTCTATGATTTTGAAAATCTACGCTTTAGTTTTTATGATTTTGAAAATTTTATTTTAGTTTCCATGACTTGAAAAATTAAAATTTAGTCCATAAGATTTGATAAAATTTAAAAAATAGTCTGTCCTTCGTAATGGTTAGTAAATAAAATATGTAGAAACTATTTATTTTTGTGTTTAATGATGAGAGTATGAGATAATAATTGATTGAACAAAAGAAACACGACATTCATACATTGGAACGTACTTAATTTGCCTTTACGAATAACATTGACTATTTTTTAGATTTTATCATCATAGGATTCTACTTTTCCAAATCATAGGGACTAAATTCTATATTTCTCCAAACCATAGAGAGACTAAATTCTCTATTTTTTCAAACCATAGGAATTAAAGTCTAGATTTTTAAATCATAGAGACTATACGCTAACTTTCTTAAGACCATAGAGACTAAATTTATAATTTACCCAAGAGTTTATTCTCTATTTATAGGAGAACCAAGCTCGTACGAGTTTAAAAAAATGAACTAATACCTACAAAAAAAAATAAAGTATAACTTGCAAGTTAATTAAAATAGTTGTAAGAGTAATTAAACGATTTTATCAACCACAAAAGTATGACTTGACAATAGCCACAAGAGTTGTGCTTCTATTATCGATTCAACTTATCATAAAGTTTGAAAACTAATCAACAGTTGGGTCTCGGTGGTTTCTTTATATAGCTAACCTTGAGAGTTAGAAGAGTCTTCTTGTGAAGACTGGGTTCGGTCAAGTGTTCGGCTTCGAGTGTGAGGTTTTTTGTTTTCTAAGTGGTAAGTGGGGTCTATTGTTTATTCGTAGAAAACAGATCGGTTCATAGAGCTGATGAACAAAGTAGTGCTAGGGGAGAAAAATGCGTAGGAAGTGTGTGAGCTTGATGATAGAGAGGTTTCAAAGTTTGACGAACAACTTGAGAATGCGGTGACTTGCAAGGTGTTGACAAAAAAGACCTGGAATGCTAAAATTACAAGGTATGTTTTGAAGTTATCACTCATATACATTTATCTGTTCTTTTTCTAATAAGGTGATCAAAGAAAGGGTTGTTGGATAGTGAACCATGGATATTTGAAAAGACTCTGATCTTTTTTTAACAAATATGGGGAGACAAAAGAGTGTCGGAGTTGGAATTTGAGGAAGCCACACTTTGGTTTGTTTTTATAATGTTCCTCCCTGGAGCCACACAAATGGGAATATCAAAGAATTCATAAATCTCATAGGTTCTTTTATTGGTTGAGACAAGAAATATGATGCTAGAAATAGAGGGAAGTTCATAAGAATTAAGATATTGACAAATATCTTGGAGCCTTTAAGAATAGGGGTCAAAGATAAAAAGACATGCACTTGCTTCAGAGAAATATGCTTGATTAACATATGAGAAGCTCCCCGATTACTATAACGTTGTGGTAGATTTGGGCACTCGCAGTTAGATTGTGCTCATGTAGTGATCGATAAGGATGGGTTTATGCCATTTAGAGAGTACCTGTAGGAAATTTCACCAAATTTCAATTTTGAATTCCAAGAGAAAGAATGGGCACATGGACGAAGTAGAGGTAAGTGAAGGGGTAGAGAAGCCTTGATGAGGAGGGAAGATGACAGGTTTTCCAATATAATAGAAGATATGTCGATTAGACAAGAAGTTTACCAAGCAAATCTTTACCATGGAGAAGGTGATGAAGATTGAGTAGAAACAACAGATCGCGAAAAAACTATTGGAAAGCTTTAATGTGCTTCTATCTAATCAAAATCAATTAAGGTTATAAAGGACGTTAGGCAAATCGTGTAGGATTTCGAGAAAGCCGGCTTAAGTTGGGAAAAATGGTACTGAGTTTTCGAAAGATGTAAACATCGTTGTTGGTTTGGACTTCGTACGATAAGCTGCAAAGAAAGAACAGACATGGCAATGATAAGATGAAGGGTTTTGACGTTGAGAGTAATCTAATTTTCTTTTCAGGAAAAGTTTATGTGCCATTTGGAAAAAAAGAAATGAGAGGTTATTAGGTCTAGTGATAAGCTGGATAAGATGGAAATAGATGAGTTGTTGGGCTACAATCAGAAAATGATTTGACTAGGATAATGGGAATGGATAACAAGCTTAAATGGTCATTAATTGCTTCTATTAATTCAAGTCTCAGATCGCAAAATGAGGATTTGACTAAAAGAATTAGCTGAATTAACGACGATAATTTATTCATTAGAAATGGAAATCTCATCTGCTAGAGTGGTGATAAAAGATAAAATTATTTTAGGGGCTTCTAAGATAGAGGTCTAGAATAATTATAGCTGAGTGATGTTCATAGGGAAAAAAACTTTAGTTTTTAAATGGAAACGAAAAGCTAGTAGCAGTGCTCAATTAGAAGTGGAAAAGGCTTAGGCTTCCTAAAAGGAATCCTTTGAGTGGATCAAAGCATGATCTGGAAGGCATTGAAAATGAAAGGGGCATTAAGAAGGATAGTATTGACTATGTTGATGAACTCAATGGGATATCGATGGAGAGTGCTAAGTAGTCATGTCAGACGAAATGAAAATCTTAAGTTAGAAATCTTGGGGGTTGGGTAATCCTTGTGGGGTGAGAGCACTTCATCATGAAGTATGGAGATTCGATCCTCAACTGATTTGTGTGTTGGAAGGTAAATAATGAAGGTGTTATGACAATTTTGAAAGGTGGAAGGTACTATGAAGTACAAAGATTCAATAGATAGGGAATATGTGAATTTCTCCTAGTGACAATGCGTTCCCAACCACTCACTACACAAATCCCCAACATATGAGGAATATTGACCTATTGTTTGGTTGGTCTCACCTATGCACATCACATGTCGCTTTTATAAAGTAGGAATTCATAACCGACTCAGAATTCATATCAGAGCGACATACGATCATTCTACTAAAGTAATTGATATAAGTCTATAACGAAATTACTAGATCAATCACAATACTTTTGGTCCGGTCTTATCCAAAAACTCATTTTTTTTATAGGAACTCCAACTAACATGTCTCCACATGAACAACCAGGATTAGGTCGTTTGCAACCATTTCAAAATGCATCGTACCAACAATGTCATCAAGACTTATGAGCCCTATCTTTGTCTATATATTGTCGATGTTTTAGGATATTAACTTAGAACCAGATCTACTTGTATATCCCACATACTTGACCAAATGTACATATAAATAATCATGGGTGTATCGTTGTTAATCCAATTAATGTGATAAGGCTGAATGATGTCTGTGAATTAAATGTGTAGTTATTGAAAATAATAGCTATTATTATTAATTGAAATAATATATTAAATTTCTTAACATTAAATGTTGTTATTTATTACAAACTACTAGGTCTTTAGGGAACAGTCTTTAACACCATGCATGTCAAAAGAAGCTATCATAAAACAGAAGTTCACAACCCACTCAGGATTAAGATCAGATTGACATACGATTATCCTAATAAAACACTTGATCAAAGTTTATAACGAAATTCAAGACCGATCACAATACTTATGATTCAGTCTTATGCAAAAACTTTGCATAGATACCCCTACTAACATGTCTCCACGTGAACAATTATGATCAGTTGTTTGCAACCATTGCAATGCGGGTCATACCAACAGTGTCACCAAAACTTAGGCAAAACTCCTTTTTGCATAGACATTCCCATTAACATGTCTCCACATGTACAATTAGAATCAATTGTCTACAACCATTGCAAAGCGGGTCGTACAATAGTGTCACCAAAACTTAGGCGCCCTGCCTAAGTTCATATACTATAGATGTTTTAGGTTATTAACTTGGAACTAAATCTACTTGTATGTTCCATATACTTGTCCAAGTGTTCATCCAAATCATCATGGGCGAATCGCCATTAATCCAATTAATGTGATAAGGCTGAATAAGGTTTATAAATTAAATGCATAATTAATAAAAAAAAACATTTATTTATAATAGAAATAATCATTAAATGTTGTTCTTTAATCACAAACTACTAGGTCTTTATGACACAATCTCTGACCAAATAAATATCAAATTTAAGTCTTACCTTTAATGCCAATTGTTGAGGATGTGGCATGCATGCAAGATAGAAATGATAATAAGAACGAACATAATAGTTGTTATTAAATATTGATTAATCATTTACATGTAAATTCTCTAAGTGATGTTTGTTTGTCATAAACGATAACAAACTTACATTGTTGTCGTCTTTGATTAATTCTAACTATTATTTATCTCATAAGTAGAATCGGCTATCTTCTTTTGATCTTTTTGATTATTCTCCTTCAATTTTTCAAGCTATATTTCTGTGTGTTAGCTGATTTTCGGGTTGTTTGTCTGGTGTATTTATGGAGATATTATAATTGAGCTTTTATAATCACTCTTTAAAATTTTCATCAAACGAGCTATTACTACAATTTCTCATTTCTAATCACTTAAAATAACTTCTCATTTCTAATCACTCAAAAGAACCACTCAACAATTTTACAAACAAACACCCCAAAGAAAAGGTGTAGAGAATGAGAGGCAAATTTTAAGTCAAAATTGTTTATCTTGGATCAGTTGGGATGCCTATAATAGAACCTAAGGTTTCTATTTATAGACTCTATGTTACTTAGCCAATAAGCAACTCTATTTGATTATTTAATTTAATAATTACTAAATTCTTATTTTATCATCCAATAATTAAATAAATATTAATATATCAAATACATTAATTAATTCTTTACAAATAATATTTATCCAATAAATATTAATCATATGTCCAATATATTAATACTTAGTTTGATAAATTAAACTAAATTCCTTTTAATTAGTATGTCCAACATAGTGATTAATTAGTTTAAACCATTAAAACTATTCCTCCATATAAATCAATCTATTAACAATTATGAGCTAGCTCACGAGCAATGGATCAATAGATTGAAAGCTCAATAACCTAGGATTTAATCGTTGTTTATTAACAACATGTTTTTTCCATTAAAAAGTTGTGCTAAAGGACACGTTATGTCTGTATCGGTTATTTGCTAAATAATCATTCAATAGTCGTTCTTAATTCATAAGTGGGTCAAAATTTCATTTTACTTGTGTAATTACATATTTCTCTTTAAGCGTCATTGATTAGTCTATGTAACAAGCTTTTAATGGTTCAACCATAAACTAATATCCTCGTAAGCCAGTGAGAGGCGGGTACCATTTTTTCAAGCCCCAGTTAGTTCTCTAGAGAACAACTCCTCTACTTTCACAATACTATGGAATGAGTGAATTTCATCTGGTGACGTTTCCTTTCTAGCTACTTAATGTGTACTGAGGCATATTGACTTAACGCTCTTTGGTTGGTATCACCTATATATGCATTTCAAATGACGGTTTCATAAAGCGCGTGAGTTCACAACGAATCCATATTAAGATCATACCAGTATATGATCATTCTACTGAAATATTTATATACATTTATAGAAGAATTACTTAGATGGATCGAATATTTCTGGTTTGGTCTTATCCAAAACTTCATTTGCATAGGCACTTTACTAACATGTTTCCTCATAAACAACCAGAATCATGCTATCTATAACTGTTGCACAGCGAACTGTCCAATAGCGTTACCAGGACTAGGCATCCAGCCTTAGTCTAAATACAGTAGATGAGCTTAGGTTATTCACTATGAACTAGATCCACTTGTATGTATAACATACGCATCCAAATGTTCATAGTAATACCCATAGGCGTAACATCATTAATCTAATTAACTTGTTAGAGTTGGATGATGCGATAATTAAATTCAAAATTAACAATGATCACTAACTCTTCATTAATTACAATTTAATTAAATAAATTTGTTCTTTAAATTATAAACTATGGTTCTTGGAAGTTTAATTTTGATGGTTTTTGGCATGAAACTAGGAAAGAAGACAGTGCCAGTTGGATGGTTCAGAACAGTGAAGGGTGCCCTTTGATGTGAGAAGATGCTAGCGGTATTAAAGCCCATTCAGCATCAGTTATGGAAGCGTTAGCAATTCAGGAATGGCTGAGGCACATTCCTGACAATTGTTACTGGCTCAGAAAATTCTTACTTTTTATGGTTCGGAGAAATATAGAATTTCGTTCATATGATTTGAAGAAAATCTAAACAAAAAATTAGTTGTTAAAATCTAAAAAATAGTTCATGTTATTCGTAAATCGTAGGCGAATTAAGTACGTATGTATATGTGTTATATAAATTAAGTGTTTTTTTGTGTAATCTATTACTTATCTCACACTGTTATCATTTAACATCAAAATAACTAACTTCTACGTGGTTAATTCACCAATAATTACAACGACGGACTATTTTTTATACTTTATCAAACCTTAGAAATTAAATTCAAATTTTTCAACAGACTAAACCGTAGATTTCTCTAAACTATAGATTAAAGTTTGATTTTTAAATTATTGGAACTAAATTTTAATTTTTTTTTTCAAATCATACAAACTAAACTTATAAATTACCCTTATTATTATATTATTATTATTTATTTGTCAACTCATCAATTTTAAAAATTGAATGATTATTTTTAAATTTTGACCAAAATTAAAAATTTAAAAGTATTATAGAACAAATATTAAAGTCTAAAACATAAAAATTAGATGTTTAAAAGTATTTAACAAAAAAAAAAAAAAAATCATCAAAATTCAGAGAAATGTGATATTTTAAACTTCTAAAAATATTATCTAAGATATTTTCTCTAAAATATCAGAAAAACACAAACAAACAAAATAAATGCTTTCAAAGATATTATATATTAGATATTTGTTTCACAATTATTGACTCAAAATATCATCAAATTTATTTATTAGAATTAAAAACTGCAATCAATTTTGACTTCTTTTTTTTTTTTTCCTTTCAAATTAAAGTGGCTGCTCCAACATTCTTTTATATATAATTTTGATGTAAGCAAATTCCAAAAAGTCAAGAAAATATAATTTATGCAGATAGAGTTGAAGTTCAAATTGATTTTAATATTGTTGATTTTGTAACTTCATGTTTCTTTTTTCTTTGTTTGTTTGTGTTTCTGATTTTTTTGAAAACGAACTTATTTAATTATCGTTGTCGTTTTTTGTTTTTAACATTCATAAAAACGTTTTTGAAAATTTATCGTTGTTACTCTGCATCGATTTTTTTTAATAATTTTCTTATTATTGATAATGTTACACGAAATAAGAGTCGAGAAACATAAAATAACATGGTTACTAGGGGTGTTTGTTAGAGATTTTATGGAGGAGTTATTTTAAGTGTTTTGTAAGTGTTTGTTTGTTTGAAGGTTTTAGTAGAGTGTTTAGAAGAGGCATTATTAATTTGTGTTTGTTTGAAGATTTTAGTAGAGTGTTTATGGGGAAGTTATGAAAAGTGTTTGTGATGAGATATGATGTGACATTTATGAATATTTGAATAAATAGGAGAGAAAAAGGAAAGAAAAAAAAAAAAAAAAAACACACATTGCGTCACGTGGCGCTTTTTGGTTGCGCTAAGTGGCGCTGCATTAGGGGCAGCCTGCCCCCTTAATCGAGACAACTTCAAATAAAAAAAAAAACCTCCAAAACTAGGGTTTAGCTAAAACCCAAATCCCCATTTTTAAACAATTTAACAAACACCCCTAGGTGACTCTAATTTTGGTCTTTAAAATCTCAATGACGAAATTTGCAACTTAAAATTTAATTTCTTTTTGAAGAAACTATATAAATCATTGTTAAGGAGTGTTTGTTTCGTAATACTAACAAATAATTATATATAGATTTTATGGCTTCTCTTTAACTAACTACCTTCAAACAAGATATTATAATTCTTCATTTTTAATTATTTAGTTACAAACAATTCACTTTTAATCTTTCATTTATAACAATTCATTTCTAATCAAGCTTTTAACTATTCTTTTTTATCTTTAAAATAATCATTTTTTTAATCATATACAAATAAATTATTGTCTACAATTAATCTAAAACACTATCAATAAAGTTAGGAAAGTATTAATATAATTAATTGATTCAACATCTATGATAATTTCAAATAATTACTTAAAAATGTCGCATCAACGAAATGACATATTTCCATTAAAGAAAAAGACATTTAACCTTGGACTTTAACAACTGCGTATCATTTGGTTATTATTTATTTTTCATTTTTCAAAAATAATTATTTATTTTTAAGATATTATACAGATCCGCTTCAGATATTTCAAACTGTTTTTTTTTTTTTTTTTTCAAACTGTTTAGGGCAGTTTGTCTCCGTTTACATGGAAAATGAAGAATTTATTTTATAAAATTGATAGTTATTAATAAAATTAATTGGTTATTAATTTTTTTTATTTATACTAAATAATAATTAATAAAATATCTTTTTTGTTTAATTTAATATTTCAATAAAATTATAATGATAGGAGGTGGGATTCAAACTCATGGCCTCATAATCTTTGAGCCTATATCGTTCAATTATTGTTCTTTTGGAAATTTTCCGTTATTTCTAAGGTCTCGTTTGATAATCATTTGATTTTTTATTTTTGATTCTTAAAATTTAAGCCTATATTTATTTCAACTATTTACGTAAATCTTGTCTTCTCTTTAGGTAGGTAGATGAATCATAACCAAATTTCATAAACGAAAATAAGTATTTATAAGCTATTTTTTTAGCTTTCAAATTTTAATTTTGTTTTTAAAAACACACTAAAGATGTAGACACTAAAATTATAAAAATTATTATAAAAATTATATGTTGGATAATAATTATAAGTTTAAGTTTAGAAAAAAAAAAAAAAAAATTAAAAACTAAATAATTATCAAACCAATCCTAAAAGTTTCAATTCCAAGTTCTTCTCTATATCTGTAAGCTTTTATTCACCTGAAAAGTAGGTGTGTGTTCTTACCAATAGAATTTTATTTATTAAATACAAATTAAAACAAAATTTATTTATTTTATTTCTATTAAAAAAAAAAAATCAAATTTGAGTTACTTGACATTGATAACGCTGTCCTTAGACTAGACACAAAAAAACATTGAAAATACTTTGTAAACCTAATCAAATTTAAACTTTTATCAAATGTTACATTAAAAAAATAAAATTAAATATAGAAACCAGAATAACATTGTTTTATATCTAAAAACAATATTTATAGCTAATTAACAAAAATATTTAATTAAGTCCACAACTCTCGTTTGTATCGAAAAAAACAAAAAATTAAATTATAAATTTAGTTAAAATGTTAATTTTGATATTTAAAACTTTAAAACTTTTAATATTTGTGTTCAAATTAAGAAAAAAAATTAAATTAAAACATAAATTAAGAGTTGATATTAATTGAAAATTATTTAATAATACTAACTATTTTAGTATAAATAAAAATTAGCTAAACATATTTTTAAAATTATAAAAAATGTTAATCTTTTAAAAAACTCTTTTTTTTTTTAATGCATACAAATTTAAAATTTAAAAGTTTAGATTTTTTTTTTTTTAAGTGTATGAATTGAGACCACCTAACACTTAGCCGAGTATATAATTAAATATCAATTTTCAATATTGAATGGATGGATTGAACTGAATTAACTTAGGAATGGAGTCAGAGAAAAACAAACTTTGAAAATATAAAATTAAAATAGAATAAAGTTGAAATTACAGAAATGTTATTTTAAGGATTGAATTTGAATGGATTAGAAAACAAATATACATTGAGATCGTAAACAAAATTGGATTCCGCTATCTCTTTCAAGTTCCACTTCCCGAGGCCAAAGCTTCTGGACGGTATATATAAACACATTTGAGCACTAGAATCTGAACAAATTACAGTAACCAAAGCAGATCAAGCGAAGAAGACGACAATGGAAGGCGCGAAATTGTTGAAGACGATCGGACGAAAGATCGTGGTTGCAGTGGACGAGAGCGAGGAGAGCATGTTCGCTTTGAACTGGTGTATCTCAAATCTCACTTCTCAGGACACTGAAAACACTCTGATTCTCCTCTACGTCAAGCCGCCGCCGGCCATCTCCATCTCCTCCTTCGATGCGCCTGGTAAATTTCTTGATTCTCGTAAGAAATTTAGAGTTCATGTGTTTATTATTGCGATTCTGATGTTGATTCTCGATTCTAGCAAGAAATTTTGAGTTCATGTGTTTTTCGATTGCGATTTTGATGCTGATTTTCGATTCTAGCTAGAAATTTAGAGTTCCTGTTTTTGTTTTTGTTTTTTATTGCGATTCTGGTGTTGATACTCGACTGTAGCATGACAATTTGAGTTCATGTGTTTTTTCGATTGCGATTCTGATGTTGATTCTCGATTCTAGCAAGAAATTTTGAGTTCATGTGTTTCGATTGCGATTCTGATGGTGTTTCTCGATTCTAGCTAGAAATTTTGGACTCGTGTGTTTTTCGATTGTGATTCTGAAGGTGATTCTCGATTTTAGCCAGAGAACTTTGAGTTAATGTGTTTTTTCGATTGCGATTCTGATGTTGTTTCTCGATTCTAGCTAGAAATTTTGAATTCATGTGTTTTTCAATTGTGATTCTGCAGGTGATTCTCGATTCTAGCAAGAAAACTTTGAGTACATGTGTTTTTTCGAATGCTACTCTAATGTTGATTGATTCTCGATTCTAGCAAGAAATTTTGAGTTCATGTGTTTTGTCGATCGCAATTCTGATGTTGATAGTTGATTCTCGTAAGAAATTTTGAGTTCATGTGTTTATCGATTGCGGTTTGTGTGTGTGTTAGGGCATGTGTTTTCGAGCAATGTGATTTCGGCGATGGAGAAGCATGGGAAGGATTTGGTTAGCGCGGTGATGAAGAGAGCTGAAGCAGTTTATGCCAAGTGTGATATAAATGTAATTGATCGAGCAGCATCGGTGATTTGTGATGTTGCTGGCTCTGTGTTTGGTTGATTTTGATTGTTGAAATTTTGTTGCAGGTGAATTTGGAGAGAGTGGTGGGGACGGGAGATGCGAAGAGCGTGATATGCCGTACGGTGGAGAAACTTGGAGCCGATACCTTGGTAATGGGATGCCATGGCTATGGCTTCTTCCAAAGGTGCGTTCAATTTTTGTTTTATCTCATATTTCTTCATCTATATGTAAATGTTCTCTTGACAGTAGGTTTGATCTCAAATACTTGTGTCTAGAAAATAATAATTATAAATTAATTTTAAGTTATATTGAATTTATATATATCTATCTATATATATATATATATATATATATATATCTATCTATATATATATATATATATATATATATATATTTTTTTTTTTTTTTTTTTTTTTTTTTTTTTTTTTTTTTTTTTTTTT
>JBBMEG010000022.1:13622901-13650398 GCA_037832605.1 Cyclanthera cordifolia
CACAAAAATAACTAACTTCAGCGTATTTATTCATCAACAATTACGAACCATATACTATTTTTTAGATTTTATCAAACATTAGGGACAAAATTCTAATTTTTCAAATCATAGAGACTAAATTGTAGATCTCTCCTATACTTGGAGTAGTACTACTAACCCGTTCTTAGATTGTGACAGTTAAATACATCAAAAAATTTTCTGGTTCAAGAGTTATACATCGTTTTTAAACTAAAGACGTTCGAAAGAGCGTATCACAAAAAATTGCAACATTAACCAATTGGGCTCTCCTGAGAACAATTCATAATAACTACATTGAAAATTACTATTTAAATTGAGTACATATTTAGAAGTTATTTGTTTTTTTATAGAACTATTAAAAATGAGTTTTTATAATAACTTTTTATTAATAATTTTTATACAATTATTATTACAATTTCTGTTTCGTAACTACTTAAATAATTTATTATTTCTAATCATTCCAAAATAATCATTTATAATTATTCATTGAAATATCAAATGCTCTCTTTTCCATCATTTAACTCAAGAAAATAGAGTAAAATATTTATAATTTGTTGTTTTTGATGTTGTTGATGATTTTGAAGTTTAGAATTTTGTTATTAATTGGCATAGATATTTTTGTCACATATTTTATAACAAAAGAGGCAGGGCTCTCCATTATCAAAGATGTCAATCATAGAACCTCTCATTTACTTTTATAGATTAAAAAAAAAAAAAAAACAGAAAAGCAGCTGCAACCAATCCAATCATACTGCTGTTGGTCAATCATATATCCACACAAAAGAATTTCATATATTTTTCACAAAGAAATCTCCTTTGAGGTCCATGTATACACCATATACCATATTTATAATATAGTCTAGCAAGTTATCATATGATTCATGTAAACACATATTAAATTATAAATTTGGTTATCATGGTCGAAAAAAAGTTATAATTTAGTTTTTATAATTTAAAATTTTAGACTTTAGTCGTCATGATTTGCAAAAATATAATATAGTTTGGAGAAATATAAAATTTAGTCACTATGGTTGAAAAAAAATAGAATTTAGTTTCTATAGTTTGATAAAAGTTAAAAAATAGTTTATGTTATTCGTAAATCGTAAGCGAATTAAGTACCCATGTGTAACTCTTGGAGATACTCACCTGGTGGCACTTATCCCACATTGGAAAAGTGAGCATCAACACATTTAATGATAGGGTGAGCTAGTCCTCTCACACACAATTGATTTTGGGATAGATGCACACACATCATCTCACTGTAATTACTACTGATCATTACTTCTAAATACTCAAAATAAAATTTTCATTCTAAATACTCATAGAAATAAGTTTTTGACTGCAATCATTACTAATCAAAATCATCATTCTAAATACTAATTCTAATTATTTTTAAAAACTACATCCAAATAAGTTTTTTACTGTAATCATCACTTTTAAATATTCAAAATAAATCTTCTTTCTAAATATTAATTTTAAATACTCTTAAAATCTCGATCCAAACCTCCCCTAATTGACATTGTATCCTCGAAAAACAAATGTACATATAGAAAATTAGTAAGAATCAAGAATATATGTGACAAATGTCTTGGATATGATAATTTTAAAAATTCATGTTTCAAATGGACATAATAACTATAAATATCCTTCATTTGAGCATATCCTAAGATACACATATATTTTGTAATAGTAGGCATTTTACATTCTTGAAAAATAAATAGGATAATTCAAATATTTATTTCATGAGAATCACTAAATTATTTCAAGCTCAACGATCCCTAAATAAATCAACAATATTCAATTAGTCTAGTAACCAAAAAATGATATTAGAAAATTAAGAGGCACACTTATGACGTCAATGTACGATAGCCAATTACATATAAATTAATTTTTACAGATTTTGTTGACAGCATAAACATAAATAATTAGACACCGAAAGAGTCAGTGGCACGTTGATTTCATTGTTTGATGGTAAAACAGTTCAACACTCACGTCACGGGCGAAGGAAATCGAGAGGTTTGTTTGGGCATTGGAAATTATTTGGGGGTGGGGGGGGACATTTAAGAAACAGCTATCTTGTTTTTCTATAAAGCTTTGTAAATTGTCTTTTAATATGTTTGGCATTTGTCCTCCCATAAAAGGCCAAACATTTGCTTTGTAAGCAGTTGCTAAACTACACCCCCTTAGCTTTCCTAAGTCAATCCTCTCTACCTATATTTCCTTAAATATCACCACATTTTCATTATTTCATTTAATTATTTTAATTTGTTTCATAATTTACCATTTCCATCTATTTTCTCTTCCATGCACCCATTTCTAAAAACTAATTGGTTTAGTATTCCCTAACTATATTTTCTGAGGCACATAGATTGGATGAACCGGTGTGAAATTGATTATTTCGAGTGATTATAAATGATGAGTTATTTTGAATGATTTTAACAAAAGAAATGTTGATGATAACTCGTTTATATGACGTGTTTAAAAAATGATTATAAAAACTCGTTTTCAATAACTCTATAAAACATTCAAACAAAACAGTTCAAGGGATATTAGAGTTTTGTAAGAATGTACTACGTAAAACTCTCTTGAAAATCTCCATATTTATTGATCATTTGTATTCTAATATTTACTAAATAAAATTCTCTCTCTTTTCTAATGTATCTAAGATTATATGTAAAACAATTTCTCTTTTTTATTGTATTCACGTACAGTCAAATCGAGCATAACTCAGCTGGAGATGCACTTGAATCCACTCGATCTGTGATTCGAGTTCCAACTTAAAAAAAAAAACATTATATGCAAAAGAAATTTCTCTTTTTTAATGTATCTAATATTATGTTATTAAATCACATAAATCATTGTTTGTTTCTTTTTCTTTTTTCTTTTTTTTTGATTGTTGTTCTTTTTTTAGTACAAATTGGGTAGGAGATTATAAATACCGCTTTGTAGAATCAAACTCGTGATCATAATGTTAAACCGAACTACTTTCAAACAATGAAACAAACGCATCACTAACCCTTATTAAACCCGTACCCATTTTTTTAATTTTTGGTTGTTGATCTAATTATTCATAACCATACATTATAACTACTTCCTCATTTTTCATCTAAAAAAATTGGATTGAAAAAAAAAAAGAAAGAAAGCATTAAGAGAGGAAAAGAAATAAGATTTAAAATAATAATTTTTTGGGTGTATTTTGGGACACAAAGACAGAAAAATATAATGGCTCATGAAAGGTTTATTCACAATTGGTGAGCAAGTTTTTAATGTAATTAATGGTCTTTCACCAATAAAAATGGGCACTTCACATTTTTTTTTTTTTAAATAAAATAAAAAATAAAAAGAGGAAAAAGAAAAAGAAAAAGAAAAAGAAAAAGAAAGAAAACAAAGCTTTGTTATTAAATAAAATAGGCAAGTTGTATGTGGTGGCAATTTAGTGGCAGCCAAGCCTTTGAAATTGACAATCTCTTTTTGAAGGTATTGCCTTTCTCCAATGGTCCAAAACAGTTGTTTGGCTGTTGTTCTCAAAAATAACTTTGAGACAATTCCCCCCTTTTATTTTCAATCAACTCAATCAACAAAATACAAGTCTAAAAAAAAAAAAAAAAAAAAAAATTGATGTCTTAAGTTAATAAATATTTGTTGTATATAGTAAATTGTAACATCTAAATTTTAATTATAACAATCTTAGACATTTATCAATTTAAAATTTTATTATGAAAAATTATAATTTAAATTTATCTGTTTCACTTTATTGAAATTTAGTATTATTATTATTTATTTATTTTGAGTTTATAGGGTAGAAGACTTGAACCATATATCAGTGCATCATTAATGTTAATTAAACTATGTACGTTTTGATTTTTTTTTAAAACTTACTTTTATGTCGTTTTGTATTTTATACTCTCTTCAAATATTTACTATAATAAATCGTAGCAATCGTATTATTAAGGATAAACTATAAATTTAGTCGTATTGGTTTGAAAAAAAAAAATTAGAGTTTAGTTTGGAGAAATATAAAATATAGTCTTTAAATTTGGAAAAATAGAATTTAATTGCAATGATTTGACAAAATCTAAAAAATAATTCGTGTTTTTCGTATATCATAGATGGATTAAGTACGTAGATATAACTTTTTTTTAATATAAAATGAATTTTTTTTGTTCTATCAATTACCACACCCACATTATCATATTATTAAAGACATAAATAACAAACTTCTATGCATTTTATTCACCAACAATTATGAATGACATAAACCATTTTTTAGATTTTATTAAATCTTACTGACTAAATTCTAATTTTTCAAATTATAGAGATTAAATTGTAAATGTCTCCAAATCATAGAACTAAAGTTTAGATTTTTTAAATCATAAGGTTTAAACTCTAAATTTCTTTAAATCATAAAGACTAAATCTATAATTTACCTTATTATTAATAATACACGTAAAATTGGCTTTGATTTTAGGGAATTTGATATAAATATTCAAGTTATATATAAATTTTACTATGTATTCAAAATGAATTTAAATTTTACAAATATTCGTTTATTTATTTACTACTTATTTTACTTTTTAATAATCTCTTAAATGTCCTTTTGTATATATCATTCTTCAACTTCAAACCCTAATTTTATTATTATTATTTATTTTTTTATTTATTTTTTATATTTAGATTACTGAATTATATTATATATATTTTTTTTCTTTTCCCAAATACTTTTCCTTTTTTAATCTCAAAAGTTAGATTTTTTTTTTAATTGAAACGTACATAAATAAAGATTATTTATGCGTTTAAAAAAAAAAATAAGTACTGAACTCAAAAAGAAAAAAACCAATAATAAGTACACTTTTAAAAATAAAATTGAAGGAATAATGTTTTTTAAAAAGAAAAATCAAATGAACCATTATATTCAACAATGAAAAAGAAAAAATGATTTGATTTTCCTTTTTACAATATTTATTTCCTTTTGGGTGTCATTATAAGAAAGCTGCATATTTCATGCCAGCATAGTATCCTCTATCTCTCTTTATCAATATAAGTAATAGAGTAACTCCTTTCCCTATCCTATTTATTTTTGGCATATAAATAATAAATGGTATTCAAATTTATGGCAACTATCTAGGTGTATAGATTAATTACATTTTTAATTATCAATATCACCACATAAATAAAGGGTCCAATAATAATTAAACTTTATTTTTTTATTTATTTTTTTGTAAAATTTAAACTAAAATAGTTCATCATGATCAACTATAAAATTAGTACTATAAATTTCAATTGCAGTGATCTTTTAATATTTTTTGGATCATATTTCACAAAACTTTTAAATGAGAGCTATTATTTTCTACTTAAATTATTGTTTTAGTGATGGGTTTTAATAAGTAATACTCTAAATACAAAGTTTAAGATTTAATCTATGATTAAGAAGGAAAGACAAAAGTATGTTTAAAATATGGGGTAAAAAAAGAAACCCAAACAATTCGAGCAACTCAAACTCCTCGATCCAAATCGTCAGAGTTGACTTGGATTTTTTTTTTAATATTATTATTTAGTTGATTAAGATTTATAATTTTTGTTAGATTAAGTCGATTCTTAAGCTGACCAATTGTTGGCCGATTCATTCGCTTCAAATTAAAAATCATATTATATATACATGAGTATATAATTGATAAACATATTATTTTATAATTTGTTAAACATATTGATAAGTAATTTATTTTGATAAGATAGGGAACAAATACACTTTTTTTTTTTGCATATTTACATATTTTGAATTGAATCTTAAAAAGAAAAATAAGAACAATACAACTTGAGAATTCGATCCAACAAAAAAATATATAGAAAAATTGTGGTGGCCGATATACTATTATCACAAAATAATTTCAAATATAGTCAAATTTTAAAATATTTGCATATACAGTCATTAATACTGCATTATAAAAAAAAAAATACCTGATGATACTATGACTACATTTATTATTTTTTTTCTTTTTGAAATTAAGTATATTTATAATTATTTTCTAAATTAAGTAAGATTGGGTTGAATTTGACGATCGATATTGACCAAACCTAAAAATTTGAGTTAGGTAAAAAATTATGGTAACTCTTGACTAAAAATTTTATATAAATGTAGTTTAGATTAATTGCAAAGTAAATAATTAAGTATGATGAATAAAATAATATATTATACATTCCCCAAGTAACAAAAATACAAGAGCATGGTACAAAAGAGAATTCTTGAAGATGAGGAAGGGACAAAGCTAGCCTGTCAAACCATGATATCCAATTGGGACGAGCCACGTGGAGGGAATGTGGATTTTTAATGCTGAGGTGGCAGCTATCCAATAAAGTTAGGGTTTGGGGAGTTGAATTAACTAATTTCAATTATTATTAAAATTAAAAACATGAAATTATAAAGAGAATGTGTGAGAAGAATAAATGTAGTTTAGAATTACAATGTGTGTTTGTGTGTTTGGAAAGGCATGGAAAAGGAGGGAGGGAGGGAGGGAGAGAGTTGGGGGGAGTGACTTTAAGGCATTGCCTATCTGGCTATCCATACACATTCATGTGCATTCATAAATTTAATTGGCCTACTTTTCCTTTTCTTTTTTAAGGGCATATTACTAATGTTCCCCCCTAAAATTATAAAAAAAAAAATAAATAATAAAATAACAAGGGTAGGATTCTTGTGGCTTAGGATAGAAGGGTCAATTTCTTGACACTTTTGTCAAAATAAATGAATGTTGAATTAGTTTTGGAAAATTACTAAAAGCTCCTTTCTTGAAATTTCAATCTGCGTTATACCTGGTAAAGTTACAAGTTATTTACACTATATTATTGTAACGTTATTAATACAATATAAGTTTAGTCAACCTTCTTAAACTTTAAAGTCAAATAGAATCTAGCTCAACTGTCATTGAGTGGTATTCATAATTAAAAAATCACGAGTTCCCTTATTGTTTTGTTAAGTGAAATATTTGTTGACATAAATTTAGTATTAAAATATTAATAAATAATTATGTCATTATTTATACTTATTATGAGATATTATTTTCTCTATATTATTACCTTTTATGGTTGAATGAAGATGTCGTTTGGTATTAATTCTTCAGTAGAAAAATTCGAGCCATTAATTCGATTATATTTGGTCGATTGATCAATTATACACTTATATATAGTTATTGAGCACCAAGTAACATCGCAATTGAATAGAGTGGGTGGAGTCGAGATGTTAAGCGTAATTAATTACTTGTTTCGAGATTGATGTTAATAGTTGTTGAGTATTATATTTAATGTAAAATTTGATAGAGTAATTTGATAGATGATTTGATGAGTGGTTAGAAAGAAGTGTTTAGTATGGTTCGGGTTAGGTTGGGTTAAGAGAATTTTTAGAACCAACCCAAAATTTCGTATTGGTCGTCATTTCTCTAACCTGTCGAACCCTATGCATTAGAACATCTCAACTCAACCTTATATTTTTGGGTTGAGTTCTCAAATTGTGTTAATCTCTCATTTCCTCTATAAAAACAATTATATTCTTACTCCATAAATATATAAACATATGAATACAAGATGGATGATACCATACTTAAATCTAGACTACCTATCTTATTATATAGTGCATGTTATTTATCAATATGTTATATGAATCAATCTTATTAATTGTTTTCTCTTCCCTCTCACACACACACACACACATATATATATATATATTTTTTTTGTACATCTCTACTATCAACTAGGAGTGGTTTTCAAGAGGTTTATTTTTATCCTCATTTTATTTTAAAAAAAAAAAAAAAAAACAAACAAAAAACAAACATAGCGTTGTTGGAACATTCCGATTTTGTAAAGGAAATACTAAATAATGGAGGGATAAGGATAACGTTAAAAAAAAAAAAGGAAATTAGGGAGAGAAAAAAAAAGAAAAGAAAAAGGAAATTAGAAAACAAAAAACAAAAATGATGATTTGATTAGTTTCCTTAATTTTTGGGAGGCAAATTCCTGAAACCGGTGTTTCTTATCCAAGGGGCAAAAACCCGTGATGAGTCGCTGCCTACACCCAGTCATGAATACCAAAAAAACCATGCGTATCCACCGGCACTATCCGGTTACAAGTCACCTTCTCAAATTCGTGTTTGGGATTAGAATCCAATGCAATGGCAATCCACTGCCAGCCATGAACTCGAATCCAATTATATAAAAAAAAAAATAAAACTAATATCTCTGTAAAATATTTAAAATTACTTTTCTACCCCGCAACTACCAGAGCAGTCCCTTATTTACTCTCAACTTCTTCACGCAAAATGTCAATCTCTTCTTTAAATCATTTCTCTTCCTCTCTCTCTTCAATGCCTTTAAATTTCTAGAGAGAGAGAGAGAGAGAGAGAGAGCGAGCGAGCGAGAGACTGAAAATCAATGCAAATGTGTAATGTGTGATTATTGCTTCTGTTCATTCCGTTAATTGTTGATTCTGTTCTTCGAAAAAGCTTCAGGATTCTTCAACAATGGCGTTCTCTTCTCCATGCCTCGGCGAGAAGAAGCAATGGTGGATCTCTGACAAACAGGTACGCCGTTTTAATTTTCGTTTCGTTTTGATTTAATTTCGGTATGATTTTGATTCCGATTGCGATTGTGATTGAGCGGAGTGATTTCGTTTTTGTTCATAGATGGCGATTAGGTATTTGAAAGATGCGAAGTGTTTGATCGGTTCTGGCGGAGAAACCGATGTCGTTTCCGCTTTGAATCTTCTCGATGCGGCTCTGGCTCTCGCGCCGAAGTACGAACAGGCGCTGGAGCTTAAGGCGCGATCGCTTTTGTACCTTCGCCGGTATAAGGATGTAGCCGTTATGCTACAGGAGTATCTTCCGAGTGTGAGGATGGCGAGTGGCGGCGATGAGTCCTCGTTGGGATCGGAAAACTCGTCGCAGCAGTTTTCGAGAGAGCAGGCGAAGCTTTTCGCTTCTTCTTCTTCCTCTTCTTCCTCTTCTTCATCGTCTTTTTCTTCCTCTTCTACTTGTTCTTCTTCGTTGTCGGAGTTGCAGGATCATGACTCGTCGTTTAAATGCTTCTTCTCCGTCTCCGATTTGAAGAGGAAGATCATGGCGGGACTGCTCTGTAGAAGCTGCGAGAAGGAGAGTCAATGGAGGTAATTTTGTTATTATTTTAATATTTATTATTGTTTGTTAATTAATTAATTTGTTTGTTTCTTTTTACCAGCAGGGATTTAATTCTATTATTTTTATTTTTATTTTTATTTACTGATTGATAATGATTTCATATTTTCTCGACTGCTTTTGCTATTTTTAGAAAGGAAGGTCTTAGCAGTTGTGGGCGTTCGAAGAGATATTTACATTGGGTTAAAAAAAAAATACTTCGTATAAAAAATAATATGAGTTATATTCAAAACAAAACAAAATCTTACATATAAATCCACAGATTAAATGTGTTTAAAACTACATGGTTGGCTACACATAAACATATACTTAATTTTTTAACAGAAAATTTCATGATAAATAATCAATTTATTTTAATATTCTTGATTATTTGGAACAATTTAGTGATATTTTACAATATTTGATGTAAAAAATAAAAATTTTAATTTCCCTCAATCAATATAGATGGATGGAACCACGTAATACAAAGTTGAAGTTTTATCATTCATAAAAAATATATAAATAAATAAAAGTTGAGGTGGAATTCTGGTTTTCAATAAAAAAATCTTCTACTCTGCATACAAAAATGGAAGACTTCTTAGTTTGAATACACTGCTTAATTTTCTTTTGAAAACTTCAACTAATTAAGTTCTAATATATTTTGATGGAGTATTTATTTTTAATATTAAACATTATATATTCGTTTGGAAAAGTAACGAAAAAAAATCCAATAATTGAACCACTTACGTTAAAAATCTTGGTATAAATCAGACATGTCCATAGATAATTATTAAATGTATTAATTTTCCATTCATTTGCATGTTTATATTCTATTTTATGTCTAAGATAATTATTAATTAGAAAATCATTGAATCTTTCAGCAGCTTTTTTAAGTAAAATGATCTTATATGTCCGTTGAATTATTATTCGACTTTGGCCTTTTGTTCTTGGAAATTAACTTTATTCTCACTTTTAAGTTTTTGTTTAAACTATTTCATTTTTTAAGTATTTGTATGTTAATCTAATTCAAATACCAAAAAAATGATTGAAAAAATCTCAGTACAATTCGTTGGGTTTGTACAGGTACGTGGTATTGGGCCAAGCTTCGTGTCATTTGGGCCTACTGGAGGACGCCATGATTCTCCTCCAGACCGGTAAACGCCTCGCCTCCGCCGCCTCACGCCGGGAAAGCACCGGCCGTTCCGACGATGGCTTCCCCCTCTCCAATTTCCCATACCTTTCGACCACCGCCACGGAATCCGACACCACCGCCTCCCTCCTCAGCCATGTGAAGCTCCTCCTCCGTCGCCGCACCGCCGCCCTCGCCGCCCTAGACGCTGGCCTCCCCTCCGAGGCCATCCGCCTCTTCACCAAACTCCTCGAAGGCCGCCGCCCCGCGCCTCAAAGCTTCCTCGCCCAATGCTTCCTCCACCGCTCCTCCGCCTTCCTCGCCGCCGGCCGCACCGCCGACTCCATCGCCGACTGCAACCGCACCCTAATTCTCGACCCAACTTCCATCCAAGCCTTCGAAACCCGAGCCCACCTCTTCGAATCCATCAATTGTCTCCCCGATTGCCTCCACGACCTCGAACATTTGAAGCTCCTCTACAATTCTATCCTCAGAGATCGGAAGCTTCCCGGTCCGGCGTGGAAACGGCACAACGTGCAGTACAGAGAAATTCCCGGTAAGCTATGCGCGTTGACAGCGAGGATTCAAAAATTAAAGCAGAGAGTTGCCTCCGGTGAGAATTGTAATGTCGATTACTACGGTTTGGTCGGATTGCGACGTGGGTGTTCGAGATCAGATCTTGAAAGAGCTCATTTATTGCTCTGTTTAAAGCACACGCCGGAAAAAGCCACCGGATTCTTAGATAGATGCGAGTTGGGCAATGATTTCGATCTTGATTCAATCAGAGACAGGGCTAAAATGTCGGCGTTGTTTCTGTTCAGGCTGCTGCAGAAAGGGTATTCGAGTATCATGACGGCGATTATGGACGAGGAATCGGCGGAGAAACAGAGGAAGAGGGCGGCGGCGATACAAAAGCAACAACCACAGAGTCAAGACAATTGTGGTAATAGTGAAATGGAATTGAAATCAGAGGAGATTTCGGGATCGAATTTGAGTCAAAACAAGACGGTTTATCAAGGGGTTTTTTGCCGGGACCTCGCGGTGGTCGGGAATTTACTTTCGCAAGTTGGATTTGGGCGTCCGATCGCGGTGAAGTTTGAGGCGTTGAGCTGTTAGTTTCAGGTTTTATGACCGGCGGGGGAAATCTTCTGTTCATTTTTTTTTTTTTTTTTTTTTTAATTTTTATTTTCATTGTTTGTATAAAAAGGAAAGGCCGTGGGACTGCCGGGAAATTTTGTTGCTGTTTTTCTTTGTTCGTTTTAGAACTATTTCATCAATTCATGTACAGATTTGTAACTTCACATTTTCTTTCTTTTCTTTTTTTATATGTTTAGTATATGCCTGTTTCGTTTTGTCACTCTTTTGAAGTCCTTAAACTGGGTCGACCAATAACCTGGGTCCACAAGTTGGGTCAACAAACTCGAGTTCACTAGACGGGTTGAACATAAACTCGGGTCCACAAGTCAAGCCATCGATCTAACCGGATCTCTGGTCAGTACAAAA
Source organism: Cyclanthera cordifolia (assembly GCA_037832605.1). Taxonomy (NCBI): domain Eukaryota; kingdom Viridiplantae; phylum Streptophyta; class Magnoliopsida; order Cucurbitales; family Cucurbitaceae; genus Cyclanthera; species Cyclanthera cordifolia. Next base: position 13,634,707 of record JBBMEG010000022.1, read on the forward strand.
CCCAGACACAAAGAAGGAGCCCAAACGGATTAGACCCGACCCGACCCGACCCATGTCAACATATGTGACAGTTGAAGAACCTGCTGACCACCTTGAACTCCCTTCAGCCACGAACATTGATGGTGTGACAACTTCTACTCCTACGAGTTTCCCCCTAGCCCTCCATCTATCTCCTCCCTGAGCACGCCCAAACATACCAGAACTCGCTTTGGCAACCAGGACTTTGACGAAGACTGGAAACCATCACCAATCTTCTCCCAACTTCTACATTTTACCCCCCCCCTCCAAACATCTGCCCAAACAAATGCCTCCCATGCTACCCTCTTCCCTCTATCAAACAGAAGAAAGGAAAGTCGAAGCTCTTCGCATTCCTCACAACCCTTCTCTTCTTCGACCTTTAATCTTCCCTAACCTTCTTTTCCGAGATACTTCACATATATTCAGGTAGAAGAAGCTTCTACCTCACCGAGAGAGTAAGAGAAATCCTCATTCCTCAACCCGTCCTCCAAACTACCTACACAATCGACCAAACCCCAATTTGAAGATAAAGCTTTCCTATACTAAGAACTAGTCACCAAACTCTGAGGCCAGGTTTATTAAACTAGAAAGGAAACCTTTCTAAAAGCTTGAGAGAGATTTCTCTCAGCAAGAAACTCAGATTGGGAGGCTTAGTTTCCTCTTGGGTTTGATACGTATCCATTTTCGTTTGATAGGGTCGTATTGATGAATGCTTAGTTAGTCTCTAAAATATTAAAAAATTAATTGTGATTGTGTTGATGATAAAAATGTCCACAGGCGGAGTCGAAGAATGATTTCCCTATCTCCATCCCTTTCCAAAATTAATCTTGTATCCACAAAAATTTACCTTTTTTTCGCGAGAAGGTCCCCTTTAAGGAACTTTTTCAATTTTTTATATTTTTTAAGTTATAATTTCAAATAATTAAAAACATATTACAAAATTTATTAAGTTTCGACTATATTATGAATTATTAAAAAATATATATATTTATTTGAATGAGTAATTTTACCAACAAATCTTTTTTATTTAAAAATTAAATATATAAAATAAAGAGAAGCTTTTTTTAAGGAAAAAAAAATGTAAACCTGAATTGAAGAAACAAGGATAGAAAATGCATCCCCCATTAGAAGCAAGTCCCACAAAAAATCATATAAGTTCTTTTTTTTTTAAATACAACAAAAGACGATTGAGAGACTCAAACTATTGATCGAGTAGATGTTATAACATAACTAATACTAGTTAAGCATATTGATGATAGTTTATGAACATATTTTAATTTTATTCCATGTATGTCAAGGTCACGTTGCGTGGTACTTATGTCTTTTTTGCTCTTTTAGTTTGTCTCGATGGAGTTATGCAACTAAATTAATGGCTAGTTTGTTTATTTGGTTGATGTAAGTTTGGTTTAATTCTCAAACCACTGTAAACAGTTTAGTTAGAAAATATTTCATTAGGTTTAATATCCCATCAACATCCCATTAGGTCAACTAGTGATTAACTCTATTATGAACCATTTACAAACCAATTTCAAATTTAAATGAAATAAATAGAAATCAGATTCAAACCTAATGATCAGACATGTCGGTTGTGAAAATTTTTTATCAAATAAATTTTAAATCTAAATTCCACGAACTAAACGTATTAGACATTACAAAAAGAGTAAGGTTGTCAAAAGAGCAATAGCTCAATAGCATCGGGTCAAATCCCATCCCCAATTGTTGGAATTTTTAAAAGAAATTAATAAAAATAAAAACAATCAAAGTTCCAAATCTAACATCTTGATCAAACAACTATGTTGTAGAAAAGAGTCCCAGTCAGCTTTGATTTTCTTATTCAGAACTAGAAATATAAAAAGTTTTCTAATTTTCAGCAATGCCCCTCAAAGTTCAAGTTTTTACTCTCTCGTCCCTTCTAACTAATATAACTGTGTTAAACAACAATAAGAAAAGCACATCCTAATCAAGTTAGATGAATAACAAGAGGTAAGAAGGTTAAAAATAATAATCTTGAGGCAGTGAATATAACATAATAAGCTTTAATACCTCCTTCAATACATCCTCTGAAAGCATAAAAAAGGTTCAATCCAGAGCCCCACCAACACACATTGAATATCAAACTGCAATCAGTTCATAGAGGACTCATGGAGCTTAAGACGACGGGATTTCATCAGTAAACGACATCGTTGACATACCTCCTAGTCGATCTTACCTACTTGATATATTGAGACATCCACTTGAAACCATCGCCATAGCCCATTTTGCGAACAATACTGCACATGAATACCTCTAATGGACGTGCACTCGAATCAGCCAGATTTACTATTCCCTTACCAGTGGTGAAGTTGGTCAAACCGAGGTGGTAGAGCAATTCGTCCTCCGAGGCGGCATATGAAATGTCAATCTTGTTGCCCAATATAAGGAATGGCACAGTAGCAAGAGACTCGTCAGAGAGAAGGGCATCGAGTTCCTTTTTTGATTCTGCAAACCTCTCTTTGTCAAAGGCATCGACCAGGTACACGACAGCATCTACCTGTGATAGCAGTTTACATTTAACATTAGAAGCAATGCCCAAACACCAACTATTGCAGAAAGTTGGAAAGATATGCAAATCGACCCAAATATAGAGCACAGCACTGCATTTAGAAAACACAAACCGCAGCAATTCGGACACGACATAGGCTACACATAACCCTCTATGGCTTCAGAAGAACAGAAAATAAACAAAACTAACCCTCTATGGCTTCAGAAGAACAGAAAATAAACAAAACTGACAGCTTGAAGAACTTAGCTAAATTTCTTCCAATGGTGCCGAAGGATACAGTAGAATAATCATGTATAAATTCATCAAAATGCTTACACTAAACTCTGGCAATTGTTACTTCCATGAAAGATATGAGCCAAGGAAGATGAGCAAAATTTCAACAAGAAAGCATAAAAAATTCTATTAATGTTATCGCAAAACAAGAAGTATAAGATAAACAAGAGATAGAAAAGCACCAAAACTGAGTTAGATGCAGTTAAAGATGAAATTTGATCTCTTTCAACAAAATGAAAATAATAAAAGTAGCTAATCCCATAGTACACATGGAAAAGAAAAAAAAAACCCTAAACGGCATCGTTTAGGAAATCCTCACCAAGTCAAACATTAGAAAGGTGAAGAGTCCTTACCATCTATATAAGGAATGAGGGCTACTCTTCTCATTACCAATTGTTTTAAAATTGAACCTTAGTTAATCTAATTCGGTATTGGAGCTCATTAAACTCAAGTGGGAATTTTGATCCAACCCACACGGATAATAGATCCACAAATATGAATCAAATTCAAGATTAGTGTACTCAAAAGGTCAAAGATGCACATCTTAAAGGACATTTTGGAGATCCTCACCTTGTCTCACATTGGAAAAGTGAGAAATCCTTGCCACCTTTATAAGGAATGTGAGCTAATCCTATGATTACCAATTGATTTTGAGATGAACTAGGAATTTATCTCATAGAATCAATGAAGGAGATCATATCTTATATTCTTTCTTTCTTTTTCGATATATGTGAGTATTCAATGCCAGCTTATATGCATCCCGACTGTTTCCATGGGCCATATCGCCTGATCTTACAATGATTGGATGTCAAGACAACTCGTACAATATTAATTCCTTGGTAGGTGGGCACCAAAGATTGAACCTATCATCTCTTAGTTACTCAAGACCCTTCTAGACTGCTAGATCCCTCCATGATACTCAAAATCTTCTCTTAACATTATCAGCTAGAGGATTTAACCAATAAATGAAGAAATGCCGGCAGCAGAATAATGCCAAAATATATAGAATGTTAAGTTCATGATACTGCAGCAAGGATTCCTAGCAATCAGTTGAAAATCAAACATAATGGTAATCTAAAACGAAAACCAGATAACAAGTAGTCAAAATACTCAAGAGTACAAACTTGGAGAGACGATTCTTTTCCATTTCATGATGCAGTGCATCACAACAGAGCCAAATGCCCAAGAAATTCACCACAGAAGCAAAGAAAACAAACGAAAATATAAATCAAAATAAGCAGGGGTTTCAGAAGAACTGCTATTTATTATTACCTTAGCATAATAATCCTTCCAGACTCTACGAGCAATTTGATGGCCACCCAAATCAAATGCCTTGAATTTGATTTTTCCAATACTCAACTCCTCAGACGTTGGGTACTGAGTAGGCTGGTGCTGAACAAGCCTCTACAACAAACAAACCAAAAATAACAAACAAACAAAGAACAATAAAACCAAGCGACACCATGAAATACAAAAATCAAAACCTACAACCATTTCATTTCGAGAGCGAAACCCTAGAAATCCCTCGCAATTCGCGCAAATAGCAAAAAAAAAAAAAAAACTGGAAATCGAGTAAAGGCAAGGGAAAGGAATAAAACCTCGTCCTTCAACATATGGAGGAGGGTGGTTTTTCCGGCGTTATCGAGGCCGAGAAAAAGGATCTTGGCCTCCTTTTGCCAGAGACCGAGTGAGGCCAAGACGCCATAGAACCAGTCGACGAGGAACATTGGCGGAGGCGATTGGAGGCAGATCGGAGGGGGGGATTCGACGGGAGATCTAGGTCAGCCGATGAGGATGAATCTGAAAGCTTGAATTGGGGATTTTGGATGAAGAGAATACGAAATTGAACAAGAAAATAGAGCTTTTTGTTGTGTGTGAACTGTAATGTAAAATCAACGACACTTCTCGTGCATTTCCGGCAAATTAATATTCCCCAATTTTTCTTTTTCTTTTTTTTTTTTTTCTAGAAATATTTTCTTTTTGTTTCTTTTTCTTCACATCATCTTATTCTTCGTTAAAATATGTCTTTACACTAATATTTATTCTATTATTATTACTTATAATCGATTTTTCAAATAATAAAATAAATGTGATAATGTTTTTATTTTTAACCTTTTTAAAATTTTAAACTTTCTAATGTTTTTTTTTTTGTTGTTGGTTTTTTATGGTTATTATTTTAGTTCTTAAAATTCTAAAATAAATTAAATTTGGTGCTTATTAAAATAAAATTGTTATATTTCTTTCAAAAAGTTATCAACTTTCTCTGTAAATTTTAGAAATATGTTTAATTTTTTTTTTATTTTCATTAAAATTATTAACATTGAACAAATTTCAGCAAATATTAATTTTAAATTTAACGTACAAATTAAATTAAACTTTTTTTTTTTATGTTTAGGAACTAAAATTGATAGAATGAGAATGATTACGAAGAATGTGAACTATAGAATATGAAAGGGAGTAATTGTGAAGAAAAATGATTATCTGTTTTTGAATAAGAAAATGATTATAAAATAATGAATAAGACGATAAGTACAATATGAGAGAAAAATAGTTATGAGTAAGAATAAAAGTTAGTAAAAATAAATAAAAAGTAATTAGGTGGAGAATTAAAAAAAAAAATGTAATTTTGGAAAAATAGGATGAATGATTTTCGATAGGCCAAACAGTGAGAAACATCCACATTCTAAGTCTATTCGCTTTATCTTGTAAGCCCAAACACGATCTACATGTCATGGTATTAATGAGTTACTAAAAATGAGCTTTTACAATTCCTCTCCAAACAAACGAGTTATAGTAATCGCTCAAAATAATGACTAATTTCTAATTACTCATTTCTAACCACTCAAAATAATCATTTATTTCTAAGCACACATTTATTTATAATCATTCATTTTTTTATAGTTCATTTTTAATCATTCATTTCTAAACCTTCAAAATAGTTACTAACTTCTAAAAACATCCGTACAAGCAAATCCGCAATCACTCTATAAAAAATATATCATCTAAACAAATTATTAACTACAACTTCTTTACAAATAAATACATTTAAACGAGCTATTACTAAAACTCAAATTTGTAATTACTAAAAATAATATTTCATGCAACACAAACCCAACACGGCTCATCCCACATTTGACTTCAAAATCAACAACTTCGCAATCTTAACATTTCATATTGGATAGAGAAATTATGACAGATGTATTATTCTCACAAAATAATTACAAATGTTGTTAATTTTAAAATCTTTGCATACATAGTCATTAATACTATATTATAAATACTGTTTTATAAGAAAATACGTGATAATACTTATTAATACAATGAATACAATTTTTTTTTGAATTATATATTTATAATTATTTTATAAATTTGACTAATTTCCTAGATTTGTGATTGAATAATGTCATGTTTTGGAAGACGGTTTTGAATAAGACGACCTTTTCATTTTGAATTTTTTTTTCATATTCAATACTGAATTGAAAAGTAATAAGAATTAGAGGTGTTAAGCTTTTTATCAGTCTGGTGTCGAGCTATTTTTCCACAGGACCTCCCCTACAGTATCGTCACAGCAGTAAAATTTAACCACCAAGTTCGGGATGGATTGGTGTGATTCCTCTACGCCTAGGACACGGAAGTAAAAACGGAGCTATGAAAGAGAACTAAAAATAGGTTTAAGATACCGTACTAAAAAAAAAAAAAAAAAAAAAGAAAGTAAATTATTTTATTTATTTTAATCCTATCTAAAAAAAAAAAAATCAAAACGAAAGAGTACCTTGCACAAGTAGACCTAAATATAATTACAGATTCATCAACTATCTAAATAAAAGTCAAAAGAATAATAACTCAGTGATATGAGTGTATATTCAAAAATCACGGGACTACAAATTCAAATCCTCTACCTCAATCTAAAAAAAAACATTAATAAATAAATGATTAGTAATTAAATAAATCATAATTTTGTAAAATACGAATTTATGCATTTGTAGGCATTATTACGCAACTTATATTAATAAAAACAAAAACATTTAATTCGTTCCAACTTCCCATCTTCTATTCTCACAATTTCATTTAATGATGTTATCTCCTTTCTACTTTGAGATTCCTTATTTATTTATTTTTTTTTTTTCCTTTCAGTTTTTTTTTTTTTTTTTTTTTTTAAGAATTTTAAAGGCAAATCCTAATTTCTTTAATTTAAATTTAGGAATTTTTGAAGATGTGAATTTCATAAAGTAACAAACCACTAAAAGTATATTTTGACAGAAAAAAAGAAAAAAAACAAAACCCTTACTTTGTATCGGAAATATTCACTTTGTGCGGATTCTTTCGAATTGAAAATGTGAGAATTCTTCGATATATATATAAGATCGAGTGAACAAGATTTAAGATAGATGCTCACGTTATTAGTGGTTTTTATGTTGATTTGAGATTTATAGTGTTTGTCCGAAATGCCAAACACAAACGGTATCGCCAGTACTTGTTCTATGTTTTTGGTAACTTGTTTGTGTATTGTTTGTTTTTTGGTAATTTGAAAATTTGTACTTTTATTTAGAGGATTTTTAAGGTATAGCAAAAAAAAAAAAAAAAAAAAAATCAAATAAATACTATCGACAGCATACTTTAAAAGTAATTATAGTATAAAAGTGGTTCCGTCTCGATAAAAAGATTGAAATGTTCTTGCATCTATCAATCTCATTTCTATCATTTTTGTCTTTAGTCTATCACTCTCATTTCTATCGGTACGTTTATAGTCTTCAATCAATTCATTGATAGTCTCCAATAATTAGTTCATTGATAACTTCAATCACTAGCTCAGTTGATAGCTAATTTCGTAGATCTCTAATTTTTGTGAGCACATATCCAGTCTCCATATCTCCAATAATTACTGCAGCGGCGCGTGGCAGTTGGCGACATAAAAGATTAGTGTCTTATATCTCTGTAGAAAGCTCTTCTCTTTATGAGCATATATCCAGTCTCGATTTTGCGAACGGAGATGATCTCTAATTTCATAGATCTGGATATAAATAAATGAATTTAAAGGTATTTTTCCTGGAAAAAATGGAAAACCAATTGCTTCCGTCAAACAAAATATTTCACTTGTTCACTTTCTCTTCGGTCAAACAAATTTTGTGAAATGAAAATTAATAGAATCTGTTGAGTATCTCAAATATCCCACATCGGTAAGGTGAGGAGTCCTCTAGCCACATATAACACAAAGTGAGCTACTTCTCTCTTTGCCAATTGGTTTTGAGATGGATGCCCACACTTTCTAATATGGTATTAGAGCCCATTAAGCTCAAACGAGTATTTGAATCAAAAACTTGTTTTTGAAAACACAAAAGAAGTCGGTCACTTTTGGTGTTGACCGACAACAATTGTGACCGGTTTTCTCTTTTTACAACTGGTTGAACGGATCCGGGACTCTTCTCTTCCACCTCTTACAATTCAAATGTAAGAAGGATTTTTTTTTTCTTCAATTATTTAGCTTTAAAATAAAGAATATGAAATGATGAAAAAGATACGTTTTTTATGAATTTTTTTGTGGGTTTGGTTATATGTTTTAAATAGTTTTATTTATTTTGTATTCTTAAATATATATGAATTATGTGAAATATTTGTTCTTCAAAATCTATGAATTTTTTTTTTTAAATTTTAGCAAATACGTGCTAAATTTCTATTATAATTAATTACTAATTTTTTGAAAGGTAACCTAGTATGCATGAAGTAGCTTTGATCATTTCTCTTTTATATCTTGGATGTGAACTATAAAACGTATAGGTACGAAATATCTAAAAAGTAGGTGCCTTGAAAATTTGTGTTTTATTTTTTACCTTGTGTATAAGTATAATTTTAGTTGGGATATGGATAAGTTGTAGATGGTTAAGAATCGAATGTACAATAATATAGTTGAAGAGTTGATACTTTTATAGAAAATACGTTACGACATTCCAAAGAGTCAAATGTGATTTGTTGTCCATGTTTGAAATGTGTTAATGTCAAGTACTAAAATGTGAATGTAGTAAGAGACTATTTATTTGTAAATGATATCGATCAAAGTTATGACCCATGGATTTGATATGGAGAATCTGTATCGAGGAAAAGAAGCAATATTGAAAGTGTTCCAATTGATCAAATTATCGATGAGGATTTGGAGACCAAATACGAATGTTTAAGGTTGCACACGATTATTTCAATGACAAATCTTCAATATTGAGCAATCATTAAATGATGTAAAGAAACAATTATACTTAAATTGTTATAATTTTACTAACATATCTGCATTAATTAAGTTTTATAATTTTAAAGCAAAGTTTGGATGGAGCGATAAGAGTTTCACGGAGTTGTTAGAACTATTGAACATTCTATTGCATTGTCCTAATGAAATTCTTATGTCTTCCTACTATGCCATGAAGATTTTAAGTAATGAATTATGAAAAGATTCATGCATGTATCAATGACTGTTGTTTATATCGAAAAGAACTCGCTAATGTCAATTGTGTTCTACATGTGAAACATCAAGATGTAAAGTTAGGAAGAATGTGCAAGAATGAGTAAAAATATTCCAGTAAAAGCCATGTGTTATTTATCTCCTATTACAAGATTTGAACGAATGTTTCGAAGTAAGGAAACTTCAAAATTATTGACGTGACATGCTACTAACCGTCAGGTCGATGAATATATAAGACATCCAACCGACATACTCTCCTTGAAACAAATAGACAAAAAATGGCCCGAATTTAGTTTAAAATCGAGTAATCTTCGTCTAGCCTTATTAACCGATGGTATAAATCCACATGGAGACCAAAGTACTAGATATAGTTGTTGGCTAGTGATGTTGGTGACTTACAATCTACCTCCATGGTTGTGCATTAAGCGTAAATTCTTGATGTTAAATGCATTAATTTCTAGATGCAAACAACTAGGAAATGACATAGATGTTTTATTTACCACCATTAGTTGATCTAAAAATGCTATGAAATAGAGGTATTGAACTTTTTTATGCACATCGTCAAACAACACGTTTCACCTTGAAACCTATTTTGTGTGGACCATTAATGATTTGACTGCATACTGTGTGGATGTACTGTAAGTATTTTCTTGCGAGACAAAGTCTCTATATATTGTGTATTTTGATTTCTTATACATATTAGTTTCATTTTTGGAATTTACAAGATTAATAAATTTTTTTGGTAATTTTATGTTACGTCGTTATACTGCCGAAATTTGGGTTAATTTAACAAAAGTTAGAAGTTAAAATGAATTTAAAGAGAGTTTGGAGGTGAGTAAATAATATATAAAATTTGGTGGTTTGACATTTTCAAGGCATTTTTTAATGATGACAAGCGAGATACACACGCTTAACAAAAAAATTAGGTTAGTTTGCATTTAATAATTAATGAGCGATTTTTAAATCATGACGGGCGGGACCCACATGAACGATTTTTTTTAAAATTGGAAACGCAAAACGGTCTAAAACCAACACCATTTAAAATTGGTGTCAGTTTTTGAGCGATACCAATGGGTTTTTGGACCGACACCAAAAACTAGAATTGGTGTCAGTCATGAGCGACATCAAAAGCTAGAGACCGACACCAAAAGTCTTTGGTTTCGCTCATCTTGCGTGACGTGACGACAAAGACTTTCGATGTCAATCCTGGCCCGTCACTAAATCTCTTTAATACTGTATTGATGAAGATTATAGGTTGGATACTTTGCTATAAAAGATATAGACATATATTCGTCACTAAATCTCCAACTTAAACGGGTGGAGAGTTATCGTGCAATAAATAAATTTTCTTTAGATAATTATACACAGATATGATTGCTAATAAATATTTTTTGGGCTCATATGTGATTATTTTCTTCGTATTTATTATCCATGCTAATGTTTCAAAAAATTCAATTATTAATTTTTTTTTTCTTTTTCCCGACATAATAATTGGTTGAAATTCCAATAATACAATGACGGTGGGGTCCAATATTTGAATCAAGGGCAGCAGATATTTATGAAATAAAAGCCGAGGTGATGGTACGACGTCGTTTCGGGGTTTTGAATTGTTTGTTCTTCTATCAACATTCAATTGCTGATGTCTTTGTCATGGCGAAATAATATCGAATAAAACAAAAAAGAAAACTTGTATAACTATTTTTTAAATCATAAAAGAAAATTCCCACTGATTAAAAACCTCAATTTGGATTATTTTTAACTCATTAAAATTAATATTAATTGTTAAACTAAATTTGTATAATTATGAGATTTAAATTATCAATTTATAGAAATAAGTATAACTCAATTCCACTCTAATAATATGATTCTTTTAATTATGTTAAATCATCGATCGACTCAAAATTATTAATTTATATTATTAAATAAATTTAATTATATCAACTAAAACTTCATTCACATAGATTTAGTAGGTGTTTGGATGCTGGATTTATGCGTAAGAAGAGAAGATTTACAAATTCTGTTATAACAGCTACATCCAAATGAACTATTGTAACAACTCAAGTAACTTATCATTTGTAACCAGTCAAATAATTCATCATTTCAAAATTATTTATAATTTTATGTATCAACCTATGAGCATTATTAATTAAATGTAAGTTGATATTTGATTAATAGTTTTATTAATTTATTAGATTAAATAAAAATTTAATATATATGATTTTTTTATCATCTATATATACATAACCTTATAAAATTTACTACATTATTAATGTGTATCCATGAATCGAAAATTTATGGATTCAATCTTCGCATTGTTATTGAACAAATAGAAACCATTATAAATTTTACCATTAAAATTATATAGAATAAAAAAGTTTAAAAATTAGTACTACGATAAATTTAAAATTTATATTAATGAAATTAGATTAAAATTTTAATACAAGCAAATGGAAAACGTAAACATATTTCTAAAATTTATAGAAAATATGTTAATTTTGTTAAAAACACATAAGATGAGAATTGTGATACTACCCACCCTATTTTTACCATTTATAGAAAATATGTTAATTTATTGATGAGGTGGGGATTCTCCACACATAATGGACGAAGTCTGGTTTTCACAAGGAATAATTTACCATTCAATTTTTTTCTTTTCTTTTTCTAATTTTCAAACATTTACAAACTTTTGTCATTTTTTTCCAAGTTGAGATAAATGTTTATTAAGTTCAATTAAATAGTTAATTAGATAAGAAAAATATTTTTTGAAATAAATTTTCTTTAGAACTTTATATATATAAACACATTTGATTAAAAAAAAAAGAATATATATATATATATAAATAGGGCGAGGAACGGGGAATTGGAGATGGAAAATATATTTTTCGTCCACATTCCGTTTTAAGCTTTCAAAGAAATTTTCAACCCCACTCACTTTCTTATTCACTACCTAATTGATCGGGATTCTTAAGGACCCACTCTTTATTATCTTTATATTATAATATATATATATTAGGTTCTTATCAATTTGGTATCAGAGCATATTCCGATCTATGGATAATGATACGTATCTTGATAGAGTGATTGAAAAATTAGGCGACAAAAGTTTTATGAATCAATGACAAAGAAGTAGTAGAGGCATGTTTGAAATCTTGGGATGAGAGGAAGGAAGAGAGGGAAGCGGTATGAGATTTGGCTTTTCAACCTCTACATGATAATTTGGCAAGAATGCAGGATGAATGGTCGAAATATTTGGCTGAAAACAAAAGGCAAGAAGCATTAGAGAAAGAAGATGAAGAGAAGAAATTGAATCAAGAATTCACTAATTCAGGTGAGAAAGATTTAAGGAAATTCCATGAAGGGCATGTGCGTGATACGGGGTTGTGCGTGAAAAAAATGGATATCTGTTGTCACCCAATTTTATATTTTTAAGGAATTGTTGTAATTAACTAAACTAATTTGTAGATTTAGATTTGTACACCAAAATAATACAAATTCATGACCTTCATGAGTAAGTTTACACCAAAAAATGAGGTATTGTGTACCCCAAAATAATACGAATTCATGAGGGTCACTATATGGTTTTCTGATCATTTAAACTCGATATATTTTGATAAATTTATGATTATGTGTTGGACCATGTGGAACTCTCGAAACTTTGTGGTTACAAATAATTTGAGTTGTTTGACTAAATTGTCCCATGATGAATTGCTATGATGAATTTGTTGGTGCTTGTAAAGATAATAATGCTACTTTTTCGTTAAAAGGTAAGAAGAAAGGGATACATAAATTGATCCCACCATATGGGTTACATTTTAAATTGAACTCTAGATGGTGCCGTAAATAAGTATGAAATGAGATGTGTTATAAGCAACAAAAAAGGAGAGGCGATGACTTCTTGGGTACGTTCACTCCAAAAGGTGAGTATGAAGATTGGAGAAGCTATAGCTATTCGAGATGATATTGAATGAGCTAGTGAAATGGGTTTTCAAAACCAAATTGTTGAATCAGATGCGGCAGTGATTATCAACTGATTGCTTCGTAATGATGTGGATCGATCTGAGCTGTTATTGGTGGTGTAAGAAATTAAGCAGATTGTTTCAACGCTAATTTCGTGTTCATGTAGTTGGTACAACCACATGAGAAATTCATCTTGCGCATGCTTTGGCAACGAAGGCGCTAAAAGAGGGCGCTCAGAGAACTGTGTTGGATTTGAGGAGATTCCCATTATGTGGCTTCTGCCTTTTAAAAAGACTTGAAGATTATTTTTCTAAGCAACCTGACTTAATTTTGGTTTATTTATTTCTGTTTCAGAAAAAAAAACAAAACAAAAGAAAAAGAGAGGCATTGCTTAATTCATCTTCCTTGAAATTTTGACATAACACCCAACTTTCATCGAGATATTAAATAAAAGACGTGTAAATTATAGGGATGTTTTTTCTTCTTCTTTTCTTTAGAATTCTAAGGACGCTTCACAATCACCACAGGGCATTTTGCATATTTGGCGCAGTAATCGCTTACACTCCCAAGCAATGCCCTGAAAACACAAATTTAATAAGACACTATAATTAGTAAATATTTAAAGTCTCCTTTCATAATCATTTAGATGCAGTTTAATAACCATTTTGTTTTTGTTTTTGATTTTTAAAATTTAAACTTACGGCCAACATCTATTACAACACATATTTTTCATGAAGTTGATGCCTACGTCTTTTTGTGTTTTGAAAACAAAACAAAAAAACTGAAAGTTCAAAAAAAAACTTCCAAATACTTATTTTGGTTTATGAAATTTGATTAGGATTCATATACTTACTTAAAGAAAATATGAGACAGACGTACAGAATTGAAGTAAATATAAGCTTAAATTTAAAACACCAACGACGAAAAACAAAATGGTTATCAAACAATACCTTATTTTTTAGAGAAATCTATAATTTAATCTTTATAACTAATTAGAATTTAGTCTATAAGATTTGATAAAATCTAAAAAATAATCTATGTTGCTCGTAATTAACCGTTGATGAATAAAATACGTAGAAATTAGTTATTTTTGTGTTAATGATAACTGTGTGAGATAAGTAATTGATTGGACAAAAAATCATAGAGAGTAAATTCTATTTTTTTAAAACCATATAACTAAATTCTATATTTCTCCAAACTATATAAACTAAATTCTATATTTTTTTTCAAATTATAGGGACCAAAGTCTAAATTTTAAATCATATGAACTAATCTATAGCTTTCTTCAAACCATAATACCAAATTAAATAATTTATCCGAAATTTTTATATCAATTTTAGTATACATTTACCAAAGTTTTTTTTTTAGTACAAATCAAGGGGATGGGAACCACAAATACTACATAGAGAATTAATACTTTCAAATAAATTGAGAGCAAAATATCGATTTTTAGGATAGAATCCGTGACCCCGATGAACACCAAAGCTTAATTTAAAAGTAAAAAAAGATAAAAGTATGATATTTTCTTTTCCCTTTTAGGTCAAATTACCAACTTATGCTACCTAAAAAGAAGTTTCAAATTGTCGGTACTCTATAATTTGATCTTTCATATTTAATAAAATCTCATAAATAATAAAAAATCCTCCAACATAATTTTGAAGAACATTATGACAAGTTTGAATATTAAACTTTCTAGTAAAAAAAAAAAAAAAGTTTAAGATATATTTTGATCTGGACTTCTATTCAAATTTAATCGTGTCTCACTTTTCAAAAGGCTCAAATTTAATTCTCACACATTAAAATAAACTTATAATAGATCAAAATTAATTATAATCAAGTTAAACACCACGTGTTGATCTTAAAAATAAACATTTAACTCATTTATTTAATATTAGTTATGCATTCTTTGTATGATTTGTGGTCTTTTCTTCAATTTGTACTCAAAATTAAAAAAAAAAACTCCACGAAAAAATGTTAACATATTCATATTATTATTGTTAGGGATTAATTTCCTACCGACTTCCTTGAAGTTCAAATGTTGGAGTGTTAGACGATACATAGTGATAATAGTCAACATGTGCGCAAACTGATCTGGACAGTCACGAATGTTAAAAAAAACATTATTTTTGGAGGGAACATAAGGTAATTTTTTAGATAAAACTATCCAATAGTGAAATATCTTTTGTAGAAAAATCGAAATGTAAACATACTTGTGGGAAAAATATAATAGAAAATTTTGTTTAAAAGAAAAAAACAACCAATTTTAGAAGAGAAAAAAAAAAAAACCTTTTTTGGAGTAAATAAACTAAAATTGAACCCTAAAAAGTGCTTCTTTTAATTTAATTTTGGAAGAGTTCAGGTAAAATCATGATCGCTGATTAGGTCTGAACTAGGTTCTAGGAAGTAAAAAAAAAAAAAAGAAAAAAAAAAAAAAAAAAAAAAAAAAAAAAAAAAAAC
>JBBMEG010000022.1:13656298-13679745 GCA_037832605.1 Cyclanthera cordifolia
ATCATACAGTTTGAAAATGTCAAGATATTCCTTATCCGTCACGTTCACTAGAAATTTCTTAGTAACAAAGGAAGTATTGCTAAATTAAAATAACGATAATTATATTGTATTATAATATGTTATATATTATTGTATTATGTTATATCAAAATGAAGATAAAAATATCAATTTAATATTCTATATATTATAAATCATAAACATGTTAACAATAATAATATATAAATGATCATCATAATAATACATTGATTTATATAAATATAATACTAATACAATTCAGATTGGATTGTAAACGTTATAATACATCAATAATACCAACGGAGAGTTTATAATTAAATATTTTGACGTTCCTGATATATTATTGAAGTATAATATAATTCTAGTTGGTGGATTAATCAATACAATATTAATACAAATACATATATAATTCTTTAGTAATATAATATATAAATAATACAGACATTTTTGTAAATAAAGTCATATTCAACTTAGGGTTTCATAATCTATGTAAATACAGTCGCACAGCCGTTTTCTGTAGTTTTGAATTTTCAAATAGTGTGTTTGCTATTGAACTTCGTCGGCTCCGACAGTGAACGTTGAGATTGTCGATGACGGCGAAGATGAATGGCGAGTTCAACAACGACGATGAACAGAGAGTAAAACGGCTGCAATGAACGACGAGTAAAATGACAGCAATGAACGAGGTAGGCGGTGACGATGGAAGGCTGGAGGTTAGTGTAATGAAGGTTTTTTTTTATGAGTAAATTTCCTTATTTATAATATAGGATATAATTGTTATTTCCTAATAAATATATTTCTTTGAATATAATTATCAATAGTTTAAAAATTGGACATCATTGTAATTAAATTAATACATATGGATAAGGAGGCAAAACTGCAAAGGAATATGCAAAGAAACAAAAAGCATGGACAATATTTTGTTATTTTCATTATTTTGATACCTGGGGACGTTTGGCCGACGCAATTACTATAGATATGGCG
Organism: Cyclanthera cordifolia; assembly: GCA_037832605.1. Classification (NCBI taxonomy): domain Eukaryota; kingdom Viridiplantae; phylum Streptophyta; class Magnoliopsida; order Cucurbitales; family Cucurbitaceae; genus Cyclanthera; species Cyclanthera cordifolia. Next base: position 13,657,298 of record JBBMEG010000022.1, read on the forward strand.
AAGTAAAGTTTCGATTAGAAAAAAAAAAATCAATTAAAAAATTGAAAATGGAAATCATACAATAAAAATAATTTAGGCAATAATTTAAAAGGAAATTAAAAAAAAAAATCGAAGAAAAAGAAAATGCAGGGAAAAATCACAAACAAGAGGTGTCGAAATTTTACAGTGAACAAAACGCAGTATTTTGGATCCGTTTAGTATTCGCTCTATCTTCTCCATTCAATTCCTCAATTTTGTCTCTGCTGCAGATCGGCGATCTAGATCTCGCCCAATTTCCCTTCCGATCTGCCATCAATCGCCTTCTCCAAATGTTCCTCATCGACTGGTTCTACGGCGTCTTGGCCTCCCTCGGTCTCTGGCAGAAGGAGGCCAAGATCCTCTTTCTCGGCCTCGACAACGCCGGCAAAACTACGCTGCTCCATATGTTGAAGGACGAGGTTTGATTTCCCTTTTTTTTTTTTTTTTTTGCAATTTGGGGGATTTGGATTTGACTGACGAAATGAAATTTGTTGTAGATTTTGATTTGTTTGTCTTGGTTGTTGTTTTAGAGGCTTGTTCAGCACCAGCCTACCCAGTACCCGACGTCTGAGGAGTTGAGTATTGGAAAAATTAAATTTAAGGCATTTGATTTGGGTGGCCATCAAATTGCTCGAAGAGTGTGGAAGGATTATTATGCTAAGGTAACATAACGCTCTTAATCTCAAACTCAAGCTTATTGTGTTTCCATTTCGTTTGTTTTCTTTAATTTGTTGGTGAATTTTTTGGCCATCTGCCTCTGTGGAGGAGCACTGTGCTTTTAATTGAAAAATAACCATCTCTTAAAGTATGTATACTCTCTTTTTTTATTGCTATATTGTTTTCAGATTACACTTATGTTTGATTCTCAACTTTTAGCTGGAAATCTTCATGAGCTTAATATTTGTTTATATTTGCATTAAGCGGCTGGTGGTTCTTTATTTCCGAGCCAATTTGCTAATACATGCAGGAGAGTATTTTGTACCGTATGCCTAACTTGTTGGATTTCCATTTGTTATGCTTGCAATTTTGGTACTACACCCATCTTCCATTGAAGCGATCTGGATTCAGGGTGTTATTAAGTTTTAGTCTTTTATTAGCTCCTTTTGTTGTAATAGATCGGATTTCTTTTTGAGCTGCATATAACTCAGCTCAGTTTGGGTGCTTTTCCATCTGTTGTTTATCTTACTTCTTGTTGTGTGATAGCTTTAATAGAGAATTTGTAATTGCCTCTTGTTGAAAATTTTCTTATGGGCCCCTGAAAAATGCACTTGGTTTGGTAAAACAAGGAAGTAACGATCACTCAGTAGGTTAGTGTAGGCATTCTAAAGAACTTATACATGATATTCACTCTGGCGCTGATTGGATTATATAAAAATCTATCCTTCTCGACCATTATGGTTTGGCTTAGTCGCCAAAGGGCCTTGGATATCTAAGAGGCTATGGGTTAAATGGTGATCTTCTACCTATCAATGTGAGTGTCTTCACTATTCTCACTTGACATACAAACTGACCATAAAAAAAATAAATGTATCCTTTGCACAGCACCTTTGGAAGAAGTCTAGTTATAAATGTATCCTTTTCTATTCTTCTGAACTCTGAAGCAAGAGGGCATTTTGCGGCTTCGGGTTTGTAGCTTGTTTGGTGTTTGTTTTTCTGCAGTTTGTGCATTTGAAATGCAGGGCTGTGCTATATGGATTATGTTGGATGGTTTTGCATATACTTTCAGCTCTCTGCAATACTATGGTGCTCAGTGACAAGGATGTCATTCTTATCCGAATATCCACATTGATATGATATTATTCACTTTAAGCATACACCATCATGACTTTGTTTTTGGTTCACCTAAAAGGTCTCATATCAATGAAGATGGTTGTCATCATGTATATACACATGATCTTTCCCTCTTCTAACCGATGTTGAACACTTTGTTTGCATCCCAACACTCACAGATAACTTCTAATTGTAATTCATAATTGACTAAACAGGTAGATGCTGTGGTGTACCTGGTGGATGCCTTTGACAAAGAGAGATTTGCAGAATCAAAAAAGGAACTCGATGCTCTTCTCTCAGATGAATCTCTTGCCAGTGTGCCATTCCTTATATTAGGCAACAAGATCGACATTCCATACGCTGCCTCGGAGGAAGAATTGCGCTACCACCTCGGTCTAACAAACTTCACCACTGGCAAGGGAAAAGTAAATATGGCTGACTCGAATGTACGTCCATTAGAGGTATTCATGTGCAGTATCGTTCGCAAAATGGGTTACGGTGATGGCTTCAAGTGGATGTCTCAATATATCTAGCAGGTAAGATCATCAACAAAGGTATGTCAAACGTTTTCGTGCAATGATGAAATCCATTTGTCCTAAGCCCCCGAATCCTTAACGAACTGATTGCAGTTTGATATTCCGTGTGTTGGCTTTGGATTGAACCCTTTTCTTTTCTTTTCTTTTCTTTTTGCTTTTAGATGTTGTGTGGAAGGAGGTATTAATGATCACCGAGTAAAATTCACTTCCTATCTCAATTTTATTATCTCTTGTTATTCATCTAACTTGGTTAGGATGTGTTTTTCTAATTGCTGATCTCAACACCAATTATTGATGGCGGATCTGAGAATGTAAAAACCTGGACTTGAGTGGGCTTGGATGAAATTGATTGAAGGATTTCACAGGAGTTCTCCCGCCCAAAAAAAAAAAAAAAAAGTTTTTATCTTTTCTTAGGATAGATTTTAAAACTGGTGCTTATAGTTTCAAGAAAGTTAGAATAGATGGTTTAAAGTTTTGACTATAGTCCCTATGATTTGGAGTTATTTTTTTGAAACCAACATAGCATTAAGAGCTCAAAGCGACAAGTTCAAACATTCCTCAGCCATGACCGAGCCGAGAAAATCTCCACATACCATGCAAATGACCTGTATTTGACGAAGAAGCTTTATTAGAACTCTCCACTTCCCCGCCAGATCGTAGGCGCTTTTAACTGAAAATCTTCCTGTTGGATCTTTAGCCCAAATAATCTCATCTCTCATATTAGTATGACTCAGCGAGATTTTAAGGATATCTTCCGCTAACTTTTCAGAACAAATCCGCTTAATCAAATCTTCGTCCCAGCACCCCTGAGAGGACATATGAGCTTCAACCTTTCTATCCTTCTAGACCTAGTTTATTCCACCGCCCACCATTTTACCTCCTTCAGCCAGCCATGGGTCTCTCCCAATAGATATCATCTTCCCATCCCCAACCGTCATGAGAAATTTAGAGTTTAATTCATATGATTTGAATAATTAAAATTTAATTTCTAAAGTTTGATAAAATCTCAAAAATAGTATATGTCATTCGTAATTGTTGGTGAATGAAATATGTAAAAGTAGCTATCTGTCTAATGTTGAGGGTGTGAGATAAGTAATTGATTAGACAAAAAACACACTATTTATACATTAGAAGTTACATTTACGTACTTAATTCGTCAACGATGTACTATTTTTTAGGCTTTATCAAACTATATGATTAAATTCTATTTTTTCAAATTTCCTTATTAAACAAGAAAGCAAGTTTTTTTTTTTTTTTTTTTTTACTTAGATTAAACGGATAACATGATCATTTAACTTATGCCTATATAAAAAAAAAACTTTTTCAAAATTGTGTTAGGTTAGTTAAATTCTTAAAATTATCGAGCTTTTTTTAATACCTCTAATGAAATATACTATTTCCATTAGTATTAATATTAAAAAAAAATCTTAAGTAAAATAAAAATATTTCTACAGTTTTTTTTTTTTTTTTTTTTGAAAGACAAATTTCTATTACTTAGAACAAACACTAAAGAGAAGCAACCTTCCCCAACAAACAAATCCTAAACTGAAGACAATCATCACAAATTCAAGACTTTCACAAGCATGAATTTCAGGGTAAATCGATATAGATAATGACTGAGGAGTCGGAACCTGCCAAAGCTATAGAAACTATAACCTACACTACAATAAACAAACATACTAGCAGAATAAAGACAACTACCTTGTCCCTCTAGTATGTATTTGCCTTTGGTAGAGTAAGAGTTAGAACGGTTAGGTTTTTTTTTTTATAGTACAAATTAGAGGAGAGGACCACAAACACTACAATAGATGATCGAATCAGTTACATGGTGTTGAATTGGATTATCTTTAAACAATGAAACTAACGCGTCACTAATCCTTTTAGTAGAATGGTTAGGGTTAATCCAACTCATTGTTTAAATTTGGTGGTAAACAACAACCATTTACTATTTATCAAATCATATATCAAAACTACACACATGAAATATTTTATCAAACCATTTAATTAATTACTTTACTATTGGTCATAATCTTCAAACGAGTAGTTAATTACTACAATCACTACTAAAATCAAATTTCAAACAAATAGTTAATGATTTCAATTACTAACGAATGGGTAATCTCTCCAACTACCCTCTATCGTTACATGTTCATTCATTTCTACAAATTCAAACACACCTAGATATACCACCGAAAAGATTGGTGGCACAACAATTTTATTGTGTGGTATTAATCCAATTGAACATAGTATCACAGGTTTGATTCTGAAAATTGGTATTTTATTTTATATTTATTTGAAAGTAGCAGTGCGTTAAATTTTTTTGATGAACACAAGTAGTTCGAATTTATTATTTAGTCTTAAGAATGTATCTTTAACCACCAACCTAAAACAATTAAATTCCCCAAGTTTGGGAACTTTAATTTTAAATCAGTGAGAGTTGGAGTTCCGAGAGGATTTTTTTCTCTCTAAAATATAGAGAGAGACCCAATATGAGGGGGTAAGTTTAAAGTTAATATTAATTAAAGTTGATAATAATTTTAGAACAAATTAAGAAAATATGTGAATAGATGTCTAAAAGTTACCGAGAAAGAAGATAATTTGTTTTACAATACGAACTAATTTAATAGTTTCTTGAAAATTTAAGATAATAACGGAGGGGAGATAAATGGTTAATGATAGTTAGATACTTATCGAGGATTGATGTTAAGAGTGACGAGATAATTAATTACTTATCTGAAAATTGAGGTTTGATAAAAAGTTGAAAGTAATTATTTACTGCTAAATACAAATGAATAATTTTTAAGAAGCAGTAGTCTACCATTGATAGTATGAAGTTTGATCTCAAAACTAATTGGTAATGAGAACAGTAATCTACCTATTATACATGTTTGGTGCGGTGGGAAGAGTTTTTCCTATCCATTGTTTGGCTCACCAATTTTTATCACATCAATCACAAATTTATATTTTCTTTATTTATCTTTTCATTTTACTCCCTTACCATCGCAGCCAAACATGACATAAATATCTAGAAGAATTTTACAGTGGTGTATTAAATAGGGTGGGACTAAATAAAGCAATAGTTAGATGAAGAGAATTAAAAGCTATCTAATGGACATGTACGATGCTTAATCAACTTACGTACATCCAGCACTGCCAACGTGGAATAAACCAAGCCCCATCACCCATCCCTCGACCCTCCATTTGCCACGATGCCGCTTTTTTTCCCACGCCTGACGTGGCCACATCTTCCTCCACTCATCCATTTTCCCCAATTTTAATTGCCACCTCTTCTGCCACGTCACTCTCTCTAGTCTCTTCTATATAAATTAAATACTCCTTGCTTTCCTTTTAGCTGAGTGTGACTGCTTAGACAGGAAAACCCGATTTAATTAACTCGCATTCACGTGAAACGATGACGTATTGAAAGGCTCGCGGCGGGGAGAATGGGGAGACGGCCGTGCTGTGACAAAGTCGGCCTGAAGAAGGGGCGGTGGACGGCGGAGGAAGATTGCCGGTTGAAGGAGTACATTCTCGCTAACGGTGAAGGTTCTTGGAGATCACTCCCTTGCAATGCAGGTTCGAGACAAGAATTTATTTATGCTTATTTTGTATTTTTATTTAATTTTTATATATCTATTAATCTTTGGACAATGTTTATATCGTAGCTTCCTAAAACTAGTTTTAACATTTATAAATTAGTTAGATTTAATTACTTTTTAAGACACTATGAAACTACTAATAAAGAATCTAATTATGAATTAACTTTAATTTCAAATATATAAACAACAAATTCAAGTGTTTATCAACGCGCGTTAATTGATTAAGAACCAACTATTAAGGGGTAACTACAATTTTTCTTAGTAGAGTAATTATTAATATTATTTATTGTAATTATTATATGTTTGATTGTGACCATATATAACATGAATCTTTATTCTTATTAGGGCTTCTCCGATGTGGAAAAAGTTGTAGGCTTCGATGGATAAATTATTTAAGGTCGGATATAAAGCTAGGAAATATAACGTCCGAAGAAGAAGATATTATTATTAAGCTACATGCTTCTCTAGGAAACAGGTAACATAATAATTGTTATATTTAATTTACAAGTAACATTAATTTATTTTAATTTATTTCTTTTTCTGGTATATTAAATACAACTTAGGCCAGGTAAATTTCATTCTCCAACAAAGTTGGAATAGGACAACGTTGAGATTTTACCGTTCACATCATCGCTATCAATTTTATTTTTCATCCTCGCAAAGTTCATAAACATTATCGGGAAGGGGACGAGATTATCCGCGAGAAATGTAGAGGATATCACACTATATTATTACCGTTAAATTTGTTTTTTCTCTTTGTATTTCCAAAATTTTATAAACTTTTTAGACCTTGAATCAATTCCTAGATAATTTTTTAGATCTTTTAGTTTAAATTAGATAGTTTATTTTCTATATATCTTTTAGTTTAAATGAGATAGTTTATTTTAAAATATCTATAGTAGTAAAAATTTCTTAAATTTAAGGGATGATTGGATTGAGAGAATAATTTATGGGATGTTTGGATTGAGAGAATAAGAGTATATAATATTAATATTTAGAATGATGATACATTTTGAGTATTTAATAGTAATTGTTGTATAATAAAACTTGTTTGGATTTAAAATTTAACCATATTTAAAATTAGTGGTTAAATGAGAATTTATCGTGAGTATTTAGAAATAATAATAGTTAAAATCTAGTTTGAATGTAATTTTTATTAGTGATGAAAATTAATATTTAAAATATAGAATTTATTTTAAGTATTCAAGAAATAATAATTATAGTTAAAATCTCGTATGTATTAAATACTAGTTTAAAAACTCTTCGGAACGAACAATTCAAACATTCCCTCTATATATATATATATATATATATATAAATAAATGTATTAAATAGAGTAATATTCATTATTTAGAAGCGGGGCCGCAAGTGCCTCTGCCGTAACAACTTTTAGCGAGGGAGGGGGGCAAATGCTCACGTGTCTGTTTGTACATTAAAATTAAATAACAGTGGTTGAAACACAACCAGATATTTTGTCCTAATGCAATTCATGATTAGAGGGAAAATTATTGCAATCTTTTCTGCGATTTTGTGACAATAATCAGACAGGCCTTATGGACGACATTGATGAATACATTAATCACGTGACCAAATTCAACTCTATAATATATGGTTTTTATGAGAATATATTCGTAAAAATACCAATCTTCACTATTACTCTTTCGTGTACAACTACATTATTCTAATATACTTATTCCAGGCTAACCATCTCTTATTTTTATTGCCTTCTATATCATAATAATTTTTTATTTTTAAAAATATAAACTTGCTTGACTTAAAAAAAAAAAAAATAATAATAAATAAAATCAAGTATTCACCATCATCTATGTTGTTCAAATAAAATAAAAAAATATTTAACTATAATTGATAAATGTATATATCTTGTCCTTAAGCTTCCAATACAATTTTTTTTTTTTATCTATTTAAACTTTAAAATTAAAACAGATTTATTTTGAATATTTGGACACAGCTTTTAAGAATATTTCAAAATTAGTATTTAAAATAATGAATTATTTTGAGTATTTATGAGTTATAATTGTAATTAAAAAATTAGTTTGGATGTAGTTTATATGAGTACCTTGAATTAATATTTAGAATAAAATTTTATTTTGTCTATTTAAAAGTAATGATTGTAAAAAGTTTGTTTGTATGTAATTTTAGAAAAGTTTGAACAAACCATCTCTTAAAATATAGTATTTTTAACAATTAAATCATTATACTTTCAATTCGAGCAATAACTTCTACTAATGTTTGAATAGTGTTGTAATTAATATATTTAAGTTAAATTTAAGAGATTTTCTCAAAGAGTTAGAATTGTACAAAAAAAAATTAGTGTTTCTTTTTCTCTTTTTAAAAATTTATAATTAGAGAAATTCTAAACTTATTACCTCAACTAATGAATATTTTAAATGTGTTTATTTATAAATTAATAAATTAAAAATTCAATCAACTAACATTAGTTTTGATATTTTTAATACACTAATATTTATTTTGATTTATATAATTTTGTCAGATTAAGATGAAATTTAAATGAATAGAAATTAATTTCAAAACCAAAAATAAATAAAACATGTCAAAATAACTCTATTCATTGCAAAGAGAAATTTCCGAAAGAAAAAAAATATCAATATAGTTAGTTTGTTATAGATTTTATTTGTTTTTAGTTTTAAAACTTAAGTTGGAATTCATTTAAATTTCATCTTAATCCAAACTAAATTATATAAATTAACATAAATATTGGTTGGTTAAAAATAATAAAACGAATTATAGTTGAGCTATTAATTTACAAATAAACACAATTAAAAAATCTATTAGTTTATTAATTTTTATTTTATAAATCTATAAAAGTTAATGAATTTCTCTAGTTTGGGAGAAAGAAAAGAATGATTAATATTTTTTAAACAATTTTATTCTTTTCAAACACGGGAAAATTTATTAAAAGTAACTTGAAGTGTTAATTGCAACACTTTTCAAATTAACTTTAAGAGTGACAGTTGCTCAAAATGATAATTTAAGAATTTAATTGTTATAGACATCATATTTTAGGGATGATTTGTGCAATTTTCTTAAATTTTTTAAATTAACATTTTAAATGAGAATTTATTTTTAGTATTTAGAAATAACAGTAATAAACTTGTTTGAATGTATTTTTTTTTTTTTTTTTAGAATATTTAGTAAATACTAATTTGAAATATTAATGAAAAATCTCATAATAAACTCGTTGATTTTGTGGTTTCAATAATATTTAATTTTAATTGTTGATAGGAACAAAATCCATAGTTAATGTTGAAATGATTATTTTCTATGTTAATATAAAATAAATTTTTAGATAAAAGATAAATAATTAACTCCAAATATGAATTTAAAATCTAAAATTAAACATTTATAATAAAAAAATTTCTGAGTACTTCAAAAATTTTCAGGTGGTCCAGAATTGCAAGCCACTTGCCAGGAAGAACAGACAACGAGATTAAAAATTATTGGAATTCACATTTAAGCCGTCAAATCCACACTTTCCGGCGCCGGAGTTACAACGACGACGGATCGGTCGTTGTCGACGTCGCCCGGCTCAGCCTTCCGCCGCGCAGGAAGGGTAGCCGCACCGGCCGTCGCGCCAAGGACGCGGAGGCGGCAGATATTGTGGCGGCGAGGGAGGCTCCACCGCCGTCGACGCCGAAGCTTGGGAGAGAAATCACCATTTGTGGGGCTGAGAATGACACAACGGAGGAGGAGGAGGAGGAGAGAGAAAGCTCCGACGAGGAAATGAATAATAAATTGCGAGAAGGACGAGATGACGTCGGTGGGTATGTGACGTTGAGTTGCGCTGAGGACGACATGTCGTTTGACTTGGATGGATTGTTGACAAACGCGGAAATTGAATGGCACGAAAACGATGGGGAAATTAATTCCCACGTGCCCGGCACGTACGAAAATATTACCGCCGCTGTCGGTGTGGCGGAGGGGGAGAGTGGCGGCGCGTGCAGTTCGTTTAATTCTTTGTTTCGTCTCGACAGTCCTTGGAATTGGGAAAGCTTTGTCGGCGAGCCGGGACGGGACGACCCGGAGTGGTTGTACGGCGGAGAAGATCTTTCCGCCGCCGCTGCCGAATCCGACGCTGTCATTTCTTGGCTTCTGTCATAGTCAAAACGGAAAAAAAAAAAAAAAAAAACTGTCGTGCTATGTTCTTGATTTTGGGTTCCCCGTAAAATTTCAACAACATATTTTGGGATAATTATTATTTTTTTTTTGTGGTAGAATGATTAAGGTGCTGTGCAAATCGGTGTATAGTTTAGTTATAAAATGTGTAAATGAAAACAATACCGTTGCACTATTTAATGTGGGTTTGATTTCCATGGAAATAAATCTGTGTGTTATTTTTGTAATATTCGTACGGATGTTTGCTGTTTTAAAATTTTATTCCATCAAGTTAATATTATCATTTTTTTCTTTATAACCACTTTAAATAATTTCTGATTTGTAAATACTTTAAATTAACACTCAATAATTTTACAAATAAACACTCATGACTATTAGAAAATATCAGCCATGTTTTATTTTTTAACCCTGACACGACTTTTCAATTAGTCTAATTTAGACTTTTTGTTTCAATTTACTTTTATTCTAAAAAATCAATTTTAATATTTTTTAAATATTCAATTCTAATTTTTAAAATTATTAAAAAAGTTTAATAGTGGATAAACTTTTAACGGGCACACACCCAGACCCATGCACACGGCTTTGTCGAGAACATGATATATATATGAATTTAGATTACATATTTTATTTGTTAAGTCAGGTTTAGTTGAGTTGAACAACTCAAAAATTGGTCAACCATTAAATTAATACAATTTAACAAAAATTAGAAAATCATAACCAAATCCAATACTTACGATTTTTAAAATGTTTAGAATAAAATTTTATTTTAAATATTTATAAGTAATAATTACCGCCAACGGTTTATTTGTGTGTAGCTTTTAAGAATACTTAAATTAATATTGAAAATGAAGATTTATTTTAAATAATTAAAAGCAATGATTACAATTAAAACCTCATTTGGTTGTAGTATTTTTAAAAATATTTAGTAAATACTAATTTGAAATACTATTTAAAAACCGCTACCAAACCCCTCCTAACTGATCAAGTTCAATAATAACAGCTTCACAATTATGAAACAAATGGAACACTTGCAACTTCAACTTTATGGCCGAAGCGTTTTGTCTATGAAATGAGCCCTAAGAATCATCTTCCCTCGACTTTGAGCTCTAGTAGACTAAAATATCTAGACAGAGCTTCCATATATATAGATCGACAACGAACATCTTCTATCAACTCGACATTCTGGAGAATCATAATCGACAGAGCTTCCACACATGCTCAACAATGAACATCTTCGCAACTCATGCTTTGAAAGAACAAAACAATACATCAGAGCCAGAGCTTCTGCACGTGCTCAGCAATGAAGATAGCACAAACCACCGCAAATGCGCAGAATATCCTACCAGAAGACGAAACCATCCCCTAACAAGCGAACGTAAGTAAATTCGGCACGGAAGCTATATTCGAAAAACATATTTTATCCAGAAGGTAGAGACAGTTCAGTCCCACTGCAGCAACGTGTCCTATGTGTGATAACAGAAGACATTTTCCAGGCATATTTTTTTAGCATTTACTACCCTTTAGACTCGCTGTCTTTTATATCTTTGTTCAAGTCCTTGCATGATTTCTGTTCATTATATTCAGGATGGGACGCTCCCATTGAGGAGCATTCCTCGAGTTGATAAACTCTTTCATCAACCAACGATTTTATGCAAGGGTAAGGGCGATCTTCAGCTTCTATACTAGGTCCAGGCTCAGGCATTGAGCAATATGGTAACTCCATAGGTGATGGACCAAGAGGTTGTGCTCTCATTTGTACCGAACGCAAGAGCGCAGCCCTTCTCAGGTCCGCTGAGTGGCATATATCACTCGGAGATGATGGGAAACGACCTTCGGAATCTGATCCACGTTGATGGGGCAAGCTAGAGACGTGACCAGTAGAACATCCAAGTGAAGTACTAGTACCTGTTGAAGGAATCATCCCACTAAATGGCCTCTGATATCGATATGGAGAGACTGGACTGGTAGGTACGCTGCTATCGGACTGCGATGGAAACAAGTTTGTCGAAGTCTCACAAAACCGGCAGTCGTCTGAATCTTCCGACATGGGAGAATATGGTCCGGTCATTTCATCCCTGAGATTTAGGGTAAGAAACAAAACAATAAAATATAATCAAAATAAGAAAATCTCAAACCATCTTTTAGGAATGATAAAAATATGAAACAAAGTACTATCCCCAAATGCAAGTCATGACTTTTGGTGGACATGAAGAATTGATTTTCTACATATCTCAAAATGCATGTGATTTGGCCAAACTGGGAGGAATTAACTTGGAATGAAGGAAAACTTTCAAAACCAAAGAATAAGGACTGCAGTAAAAAAGGCTTTGAAATCAAATGAGCGTTCGAATAACAATACACAGCATCTTTTTATTCTGATTACATGACCTTGCAACTAGTTTAAACAGTGGAACATGAATGAGAACAAGCGAAATGCAGGTCTCTTGTGGTGTAAAAAACATAGCTTATTTTTAAGATGATCACAATTTCAGATAACAAATCATCATAGTTTCTTCTGTTATACTTCCCTACTGCGGTTTATATTTTATTAAAAAAATATACACAAAAAGGCAAACATTTATATTATACACCATATGGCTTACAAAGACCAACCGAGGCCTACACTACTAAACCGAGTGATTTCTTCAACAAAAACCAATACAGATATTAATAAATTCTTTAAAAGCTTTGAAGAGACACTGCAAGTGTAGAAAACAAGACTACCATTGTTGCACAATTAGAAGGAATACAAAATGAACTCCTAAGTATATAAACCAAGTGAACTTCTTTTTCTCGACAAAGAAATTGAAAGGGGTCAGTTGGGCCAAAAACACCCAAGTGGAGAAGAAGGATAATGGTTAGCTTTTACATGTTTGGGCCAACAAAAAATATTATCTAGGTAATAAACAATAAATATAGTCACTATTAATCTTAATCCAATTTAATGATTATCCTACTGTCCTCCATCCTTACCCAAACATTTCCATCTAACCATTACCTTCACCTCAAGCACAGACAATAACCATCCTCTAACCATTATCTGCATCCCAAACAGACAACTACCCTCTATCCATTATTTGTACCTCAAACACAAATAATGATAACTCAACAACCATTATTATCATCTCCTTACCCCAAATATCGCCGAACGTCTTTTCCAACCAATGTTTCACATTATACTAATACCTTCTAGAAATTTTGAACAATGTACATGTAATATATGTCAACTTGAGCATATTTCGATTAGCTATGGCTTTTGTCATAAAGTAAGGTGATAGGATCCCCTCAAATTAGAAAACGAAAAAAAAGGACAGTTAGTTTTAGCAGAAACACCATAATGAAAATTTAAAAGATTACGCTTGTATATCATTGGTAAATTTTCATAGCACGTAAAAAGAGATACGTTGTGAAGTTTCATGAAAGAAACTTGGAATATATATGAATTGAAAGACTCTTCATCAAATATAGCTAACCACGTAATTGACAGTATCACGCCTCATATAATCTACAAGGTCAAAATGAAGGAGAAGAAGAATGATTGATCAATTATTGGAAATAATAATAATAATACTAATCAGGGCAAGATTCTTAAAATTTCAAAATGGTAAAAGGGAAAACCAGTTCATGGAAATTACTCTCTTTCAGCCATCAGATTATAACTAATAATGCTAAATGCTCCTTTGTTCAAACCAAGGATAACGGTTCACAAAACGTCAATAACCTTTTTACATGAAGCACATACTGAGTACTTGTTTTTTAAATCCACGGGTATTTGAGTTAGTTTATGCATACACCAACTATTCTCACAATATAATCATTTTACCATATTACATTTGGTTGTCCAGGAAACTTGTAAGAAATTAACTCCTAGGTAAGTGATTATCATAAATTGAAGTTGAACTCACTCCCTCTATACACTTTATAATTTCCAAAACCCTTATTTGACCATTAGGTCAACTCGTGATGATTACATACAGATTACATATTAAAACCATGAAAACTCCCTTTTGTGGAATATGCCACCAAGAGGATCATGCTGTCAATCATAAAAAGATAACTACTATAACCTTCTCCAATTGGCATTTAAAGTAGATTGAATTACCCTCTAGCTACAAAAATCCAGGAAGGCTATCTCAAAGTTTGAAAGTTTAGGGTTTATTTAGCCAATTACATCTTAAAATGCAATATTAGTACCAAACATTTTGAATAAACTTCAGAATTATTTTAACCTATGAGTTTCTACGCCAACTTGAGTGTGCTTCAACTATTTTCATAAGACAAATGCAAGACTCAACTACATTTGATTTTCAAGAAAACTCCTAAGATTGTAAATTCTAAATGTGTGAATCTGTTCCCTCTATGCCTTCTATTGAATACTTTCATCAGTCTTTATAGACCACTAGGTTAATCCATAGTGGTTCTGGTAACTTTTTACTTACAATGCAAAAGAAAATCATAGTTGCTGAGGAAAACTCCTTCATGAGACTACTAAACAAAGAGATAAGGCAAGACTTTAGTTTCAGATTTCCTATCCATAAAGTCATTTCAGACACATCTCAAAATCACATGATTTGTTACACTGGAGAATTTCAATGTCTTCATGTAAACTTTTACGTCATAAAATCATCATTCATATACAGAATCATCTAAAAGTAAATCAATTAAACTTCATTAAAACAAATTACACTACCTTAGATAAAGCATGGACTCCGACCTTGCAGGGGAATCCATGAGATTCTCTGAAAGAGGATCCCCAACCGTCAATCCATTCAAACTAGACGCCATTATCTGTGGATTATCATAAACAAAGAAAGAATGTACCTTAGGGGACAAATTTAGCATCAAAGAAAGGCAGAATGACACGAATTTAAAGAACAAAATTGACCCAAATGAATAAAATCCACAAATAATCCATACACTAAACGCTGAATTCTGAAGTACAAGGTTAAGAACCGGTAGCATTTCTCGAATTAAAAAAAAAAAAAAAAGAGTCTAGAAACTAAAAGTTTGAGATGACCTAACAGTAAACTTAGGGCACAAAATGGATACCTCACTGAGGTAGCGCTTCTGAGAGTGGAAATTGTCGAGATAAACTTCATCGTCCGGATCTCTGGCTCTCTTCCCGCTCGGAGATGGTGTAGAAGGGGACGATGATGGCGGCGGCGCCGACGAGTTCGATTCGACGCCCATTAGGGCGAAGCTTCAAACGTTTGCCAAGCAATTCAAGAACAACAGTTGAAATTGGACGATAATTAGGAATGGGAAAAACGATAATGTGAGGAATTTTAGTGAACGGGAACCATCATTCTTTAAATTGTAGAAGAAGAACGACAAAAGTGGTTTACTCTTTCCCTTATCAGAATTGATCACCCTCGTATTTTTAACATTATACTTTTTTAATTTTATTCATTAATTTTTCAGTCTGTGGAGGTTTCCATCACTCTTAATTATAGCATGTCCATTTGATTATGGTTGATCAATTTGTTTTAGAAATCTGATCAAGTTATGTCATCTTCCTTCAATTATATTCAAATTTAGCGTAAATTGAAACGCATTTAAATTTAAGTTGATTTTTTAATTATTAAGAAGATATTTCATTAATTATAAGCTAATGTATAGGTAAATATATTAAAATTGCACAAGTAACATTTGTATAACAAATTCAATCATATTGTCGACGCATTTTAAAAGATACGAGTTTGGGCAATCTTTCATGATGTAGCCTCTTATGATGGATTGTCCGTCGTCCTAGGTACTCGACATTGAAGGTTGCTTGTCATCAAAGCTCACTTGTCCTCAAAGAGTCTTGTGTTTTTAAAATGGAATTCATGACACAAGGCTTGTAAGTTTTCGAATTTTTGCACTCTTCTCCATAAAATTTTGTTTTGTTTCTTTTTAGCTCAGTAATATTTGAAGTTAAAGTTAGTTGTGATTTTGTACCCAAAATGTAAATTTGGTTTTGTTAAAAAAAATTTTAATGAAAACAAAATTAAAAAAAAAAAAATACAGAATACATAAAATACTTTGTAAAATCTAGAAATTAAAATAAATTAATTAATTAAGTTCAACTTCATGTTTGAATTGAGATTTTAAGAATGTTTATAATTAATATTTAGAATGAGGATTTATTTTGAATATTTATAAGTAATAATTACATTTAAAAAGTTGTTTGTACGTAGTTTTTAAGAATACTTAAAATTAGTATTTAGAATGAAGATTTATTTTGAGCTAATGATTACTAATGATTATGTACGGTCAAAAAACTTGTTTGGATATAAGTTTTAAGACTATTTGAAATTAGTATTTAGCATGAAAATTTATTTTGAGTATTTAGAAGTAATCATTACAGCCAAAATCTCGTTTGGAATGTAGTTTTTAAGAGTGTTTAAAATCAGTATTTAGAAAGATGATTTATTTTAAGTACGTAAAATTAATGATTGCAATAAAAAACTCGTTTAGATTTGGTTTTTGCATAAGTATTTAGCAAATACTACTTTGAAATACTCCTCCAAACTCTGGTAATAGACCTCCCCTTGGAAATTAACCTTGTGATTTTAACCCTTAAACAAATAAAAACTAATTATACAACAAAATGTTGATGTCAAAAATTAAAGACAGCCTAAAAACGATAATATAAAATTGTTTAAAAGAGAAATTATATTAAGAAAGTAAAAAAAAAGAAATACATTTTGACCATTAAATAAATTACATGTTCCTCTCAAAATGGAAGTGATCCTAAACTTTCTCCGCAATTCCCACCTACATCCATTTATAGCAAACACCAAATCAATCCTTAATATATAAACCTCTTCCTTATATTCTTCCCTCGCACTAACTTTCTCTTCCTCTCACCCTGCATTTGCAGGGTAGAGGCAACCTAACACACTCTACAAAAAAAAAAAGAAAAAAAAGAAAGAGAAACATTCCCAAATAATTCTTTCCAATGGCAGAGCAGCTCATTTCCGAATCTCCAACGACGACTGCCGACCCGATCGCTTTGCCGACCCAATCTATCGATCATAGTAAGGAAAAACAGGTCGACATCGATGTCGACAGTAATAACAATAACAATAATGATCATGGCATCAACACAACCAAGAAGACAAAGAAGAAAAGCGTTAACATTCTAAAGGTAGCTTTGATGCTCCTACTACGCCGCTCCCCAAAGCCTAAAGCTGCTGCTGCTGCTGCTGCTGTCGATGATGCCTCTAAGAGTGTATGGAAACGCCTCTTTTCCATCATACGTCCTTTGCATTTGGAGAGTAATGATCAGTCGCTTGGACAAGATCAAGTTGTTGTTGTTGTTGATCCTCCGTCGTTGTCGTCCCCGCCTGTGGAGACGGGCTTGCAGGCCTCCCCGTCCGTGGAGAGCTTTGAGGATGTCGTGTCGTCGCCGTTGTCTCCCAACTGTGTTCCAAAATCATCTTCTATCGATGATATGAGCAGGTAAATTAACTTGTCTGATAACTATTTTCGTAAAAGTGTAATTACTTTGTTAGAATTTAATTTGATAATCAAATAAATTATCTTAATTAATTTGATAATCAATAAATTAAAACTTGGAATTAATCTTGGCACAATACATTATTTTAATTATAATGTTTAATTATAGGTACGCATCAGCTATGAACCTGCACGAGTTAGATCAAAATGACAAAGACGAGAATAAAAGCGAGAACGAGAACGAGAACGACAGTATAACCGAGGAAAACGTTAATGAAGGGGATGAAATGATCGATGCCAAAGCGGAGATGTTCATAGCTCAATTCTACGAACAAATGAAGCTTCAACGTTCTGACTCTGATACCCATAATATGGAGAGGATAACAACATCAATTGGCTAGAACACCCAAGGACGTGTGGAAAAATTCTATCCCACATTTTTTAAGTTTCTCAAAAAAAATAAAATAATAATAATAATATTTGGTTTTTTTTTTTTTTTTTTTGGAAATGAATCGATGAGCAAAAAGAAAAAAAAAAGGGAAAGTGAGAAAATTCATAATATTTTTTAAAATTTAAAATTATACTGTTTATTTGTTACACATTAATTGAGCATTTTTAGATTCTTAAGATAATGAGAGCATTTTAATTAGTTTATTAATTATGTTTTTGTTTTTTATTTGTATTCATTTAATAACCCAATTGGACAAGAGAATCAAGGGCTCTCTTGGTAATGTTGTGGTTTATGTTTCCTATTTGTAAGAAATATACTTATTTTGTAATTGCTCTCGTTTTTTGTTTTTTTTAAAAAAAGAATGTTTCTTAAAATTGTGTATAAAAATAAAAGTAGTTTCTCGTGTTTTGTTTCTCTTTTTTCAATTTTAAAGTTTTTGTCTCCTTAATAAAAAAAACACATTCCTAATTAACGTTAACAAAAGAAAATAATGTTTGTGCAATTTTGGTGGTATAATTTTTATTTTTATTATGTTTATGTTAATTATCTTGCCCAATCTAATTAAATAGTGACTTAAATTTTTTTAAAAAAATTACAATTTAAGTTATTGTTTAAAATTCATAAGATCACATATATTTACAAATATATTTAAAAATATTTATATTTGTTAGATAATGTATATTTTTTAATTTACGAAAAAAAAAAAAGCATTTTTCACAAATAAACAAATATTTTTATTGTTGTACTTTTATTTAAAATCTTGTTTTCATCGAATCTAAATATTAATATTATTTTCTTTTAGTATTTATATATTCGGTTTGGTTCGATTTTATGTTGGTTTGATTAAAAACTGAACCATTATATTTAATTTTTTTAAAATATCAAACCAAATGATCCAATATTGTCCTAAAAAAAATTGGTTTTGTTCAATTTCCGTTTGTCCTTTTTATATTTTTTTCACCCCTATAATGACTCGGATGAAAAATGACATATTAAAATTTTATAATTATATCACGTAATATTTAGAAATATTTTTTAATGCATATTATATAATTTTATACACTTACATTTTTTTAAATGATAACAAATTATAAATAATAAAAAAAAAGAAACCAAAGATATTTTTTATTTTTGTAAGAAATAAGAAACAGAAATATTTATCAAACACATTCTTGTTTCTCGTAAGAAACAATAAATAGAAACAAAGAAACGAAAAACGAGAAATAATACGTTATCAAACGGGCCTAAATTTATATTGTTGTCCGATATTTGGCCGGAGGTTATTTGTTCTATCATATATGTTCAAATTTCTTACTTCAATTATTGTTGAATTAAAAAATACATTAAACATTTTACTAGTTTTAAAAACGTTGTTTTGTTATTTAAAAAAAAAAAAAATTTTTATTTTTTTATTTTTCTATATCAAAGTTTTAGGTTTTAAGATGTGTTTAATTAAACGAAAACAATGAATGTCTATTAAAATATTTGTTTCTAAAAAATACTATTATTTTTTTACTAACCACAAAAAGAGAGATTCTAACAAATTATTTTATTGTTACTAGTTAATATAACAGGTGACTTGCTTTTTACTCTCATTCAAATAAATTTATAAATACTTCCAGTCAGTTTTTTTAAAGATCAATTAGCTCCCGATAAATAAAAAATTCATAATGCAATATATCATAAATTATATACTATTATTTGAAAATAATAAGCATACAATATTTACTGTGCAAATTATGTTTTTAGCAAAAAAAAAAAAAAAAAAAAGAAAACTCCAATACCATTTTCAAAAAATTTATAAATTGTAGTATCCGTTGCGATGATAGTAATTCAGTATTTTCTCGAATTTAAGTTAAATTAAAATCGAATCAATCTAATTTAATGACGTCAAAAAAAGTAGTAGATCATCGCGTTAGCCGATAGACAATAACTTGTTGAATTTAGTTCTCTCTTTTTTGAGCTGGGATTTAGTGTCATCTTTGATCAAATAAAAAATGTGAAATATCAAAATGAACAAATACTAAAATTATACAAAATCAAGATATAAATCTTAAAAAATAAATTAAAAAATAAAACAAAAACCAAAATTAAATTAAAAATCGAAAAGAGGCAGAAAATCGGAACCGTTGATTTCTTGGGTATCAGAATCCGCGGACGATCCGAGAGCATTTATTCTTAATCCAGCGTAGTCCCTTCCGCAGTGAATCCTTCACCTTACCTTCCACCGTGTACACTTTATACTTGGCAATCCTCTTCTTCCGCTTCGCCTCCGGGTCGCCGAACCCCCACGGTTTCGCCGCCGCATTAGACGACCCGACCCGATTCACGCTCGTAGCAAAATTCATGGACCCGTGGATCTGACCTCCGCCACCGCCGCCGTGGCGTTTTCCACTGACGATCTCGACCCTCCGGCCGCCGCCGTGGGACGATTCCAAAGCGGCCATTAATGAGGTAGATTGGTAGAGGGAAGGGAACGGAGAAGGAAGAAAGGATTTTATTTGCACATGGCGGAGCGGGGGAAGGGTAAAATTGGAAAAATGTAAGGAAAAATAATATTCAAATGCGGGTTTCTGAACTCGAGAGTACTGGTAATGGCAGTGTTTTTTTTTTCTCTCTTAGATTCCTGAAATTACTGATTTAAATCTAAATTTGAAATTCTTAAAAATCAATTAATTTGATAAATATAATTTTAAATTGGTTTAACTAATTATGAATATATTTTTAGTGTTAAATAAAAACTTTTTATAATAATTTTTTAAGTCTTCAGGAGTCATATTTTCAAAATGAAAAAAGAAAAAAAAAAAAGAAAAAGAAGAGAGTTGGATTTAAAAAAATAAGTCAATTTATTTGTGTGAAAGTTGAAGGTTTAATTTATAACTTAATTAAAAAAATGGAGTTGAGCTGGAAACTTTACAGTTTGGTTTTCCCGATCTATTTGTCGTACGGAAACTCAGTTGCTCTGTTTTTTAAAATATATTTTATTTATTTTGAATATAAAAACTTTTATTTTATGGGGGTTTTTGTTCGCGTTTTGTTTGAACAATGTGAGGAAAAAAAACCGGGAATTTATGGGCTTCGTTTCTGTCGTTGAAAATCGAACCAAGCCATTACCTAAAATTAGTCGAACCAAGCCAACTTTTTCCTCAAATTACTATGTGACAATTATAAAAGTTAAATTAGGGTACAAATTTATACTTGCTAAAATATATATATATATATATATATTTTTTATGAATATTTTATATGAAATTTGATATAATTTTTTTTTTAGAGAAAAAATTACACGACAAACAATCAACCTTCATAAGAGAGTCAATGTTATAAGAAAGATTTTCACTCAAATGGGTGTGAAAATAAAAGAGAGTAATGTATAATTTTTTAGATTTTATCAAACTTTAGAGAGTAATGTATAACTTTTCAAAACCATAAGTACTAAATTGTGTGCATTTATCAAATATAAAAATTAAAATCACGTTGGCTATTTTCTTCGATGAAGCTCTGACATATAACTCACGTTGGCTGTTTGATTTTTAATGTCAAATTAATTAATTAATTAATTAATGTTTTAATAATAACAAATTAACCTGATCTTGATTACTAATAGTTTTGTTGTTTCAAGATATCCATAATGTAGTGTTAGAAGAAAATTCTCTCACATCGAAAAGATGTAAAGAAGTGGTGTGATCTATTATCTATAAAACGAGCGTGATGTTTTGGATTCAAGGTACATCCTAGTCAGAAGCACTAAATGTGTGGGTAGTGTAAACTTTAAATAGAGTGTTTATGTAATTGGAGTCGGTGAGAGAATTCTATGCGATTATAACAAATTTTCTCATAATGGAAGTTCTTTCATGTAAATTCTTGTGTTCTATATTTTCCTTGTTTTTCTTTTAATTTCTTAATTATTTCCTGCACTTGGAGAAGCAAACATCTCTCTCAAAAAGACAGAGACAAACAAAGCCTCATTCTAAGAGAATGCTTTGATGATAGTCGTACGTCAAACACTAACTTCCTCTCTGCCCACTTTAAAGAGCACGAATTCTTCAAAAATCTAATGTTAGGCCTCATGAATTCGAGGGCCCTCTCATGAATCATTTTTCTTTTTAAACAATATCCATTGTCATACTTAAATATTAAATTTTACTTTAACCTAATACTCCTACCAATACTCCTACCAATTTTTAACAAGCATTTAACCATTGCATATATCATTTGTTGTAAAATTTGTCTTTGATTGATTGAGATCTCCACCATCATGACTATAAGGATGAATCATTTAAAGAAACTTCCTTCATTCTTCATCATCATAATGATGTCTTTTTTTCCTCAACTCTCAAAGAATCATCAACATTAAGACTAACAACACTTCAATTTAATTTTCAAAACTCTCTCAATAGTCAAAGCAAGGTATGGGAGAAGCAAAATAAAATATGAAAAGAGTTTAATGTTCATTTCATAATTCATGAGCACCAA
>JBBMEG010000022.1:13687548-13701960 GCA_037832605.1 Cyclanthera cordifolia
TGTTGATTTTTGATGTGTTGATTTTTTCTAGAGCTCTGGAGGACGTTAAAGGAACCCTAGCGTTCCTTCGAACGTGCATTTTGTCGATTTTGGTAAATCGATTTGGTTTGAAGAAAAAGAAGAGGGGGATTTACAGAGTGAATATGCTTTGGTTGGCGAGATTTTCGGGGGTTTTCTCCGCTGTAATGGTGATGGTTGTTCTTGCTCCTGCTTTGCAATCGTTTCCTCCGGCTGAAGCTATTCGATCCTCTCATCTTGATTTTTATCTACGTTTACCTGTTGATTCTGCTTCTTCCAGATCGTTGAACCGATTCTCCTTCCGAAAGGCATCCACATTTCTCAATGCTGGTCAATGTCGCGGGGGTGGCTCGAAACTTTCTGGGAAATTTGGTGTGTGCGAGCCGAATTTGGTTCATGTTGCTATTACACTTGATGTGGAGTACCTTCGTGGTTCAGTCGCGGCGGTCAATTCGATTCTTCGAAACTCGCTTTGTCCTGAGAGTGTTTTCTTTCATTTCCTCGTTTCAGATATCAATCTCGAGGACTTTGTTCGATCTACCTTTCCTCAGTTGAATTTTAAGGTGTACTATTTTGATCCGGAGATTGTTCGAAATCTGATCTCCACTTCCGTGAGGCAAGCGCTGGAGCAGCCGCTGAATTATGCTAGAAATTATTTGGCTGGGTTGCTCGAATCTTGTGTGAAAAAGGTAATTTACCTGGATTCTGACCTAATTGTGGTGGATGATATCCGAGAGCTATGGACGACGAGTTTGGGTGAGTGGACAATCGGAGCTCCTGTGTACTGCCATGCCAATTTCAGCAAGTATTTCACAGCGCGTTTCTGGTCCGACGAGAGATTATCCGGCACATTTGCTGGAAGAAAACCCTGTTACTTCAACACTGGCGTCATGGTCATAGATCTAGTTAAGTGGAGGGATGGTGGATACACGGAGAAGATTGAAGGGTGGATGAAGCTTCAGAAGAGTAATCGCATCTATGAACTTGGATCACTGCCGCCGTTTCTACTGGTTTTCGCCGGAAACGTAGCGACCATCGAGCATCGGTGGAACCAGCATGGTTTAGGTGGTGATAATGTGAGAGGCAGCTGCCGTGACCTTCATCCTGGCCCGACTAGCCTCTTGCATTGGTCCGGCAGTGGGAAGCCATGGCTAAGGTTGGACTCCAAACAGCCATGCCCTCTGGATTCTCTATGGTCACCCTACGACTTGTACGGACACTCCCAGTGATGAAAATTTGGGTGATATATGATGAGCTCGCCGGTAAATTTTCCTGCAGGACTGTTTTTGACGCTTTACTTGATCAAATTTTCAGTTCTAGTCTTTTGGGTTACTTTTTTTTTTGTTTATCTCTAGTTACTTTGTGCTTCTTTCTAACTTCATCTTCCAGGCTATGTGTATTCTACTTCACGATTTTTTCTGGGTCTGAAAAATAAAAAGGGTAAAAACAGGCTATTCGATTTGTTTGTACATACTTTGCATTCTTTTATGAATGGATACTTCATGGTGGTTTTCCGTGTATTGATATTAACAATCATTCAACTAAAGTTCTTGCTTGTTTATAAGTTCTTGCCAGTTTATAATTTGTTAGTGCAGCCATCCAATTCTTCACATGGTGATCTAGCCCGAAGTGATCAAGTTGTTGCAGTAATCTGGCTCCATCTAAACAACATATTTGGCTCTGGGGACTCTCCTTTCTTTGTTAACAGGTGCGGTCACATATTTATCTCTTACTTTGACTAAATTAAGAGAAGATTACTCTATAAGCATGTTTTATTAGGTAGTACCTCAAAATTATTGAAAATAAAAGTAGTCTACCTATCTTATAAATGTTAGAAGGTGTTTTTTTATCTTTTCAACATGAAATTTTTAACGTACTCTCTCATGATGGTAACTCTTTTGAATTCACCGATCATTCATCTGATCTCAATTTTATTATAGTATGAATTTAATAAGTTAATGATACCATATTAAATAGTATTATATTTCATCTTAAAACCAATTGGTAAAGTAAGAAATATGGCACCTATCCTTTAAATATTATGAAGTTTCTCTAGGATCCTTACCATGGACCACTTTTTTGGAAGACTTTTAGGTTTAAACTGAAACTGAATTTTTTAGGATGTTTGGTATGAAATTTTGAAGTAGTATTTTAAATTAGTATTTATTAAATACTTCAAAAAAAAAAAAACTACATAGTTTTTTATTACAATCATTACTTTTAAATACTTAAAAATAATCCTCATTTTAAATATTCTTAAAAACTACATCCAAACAAGTTTTTGATTGTAATCATTACAAATCATTACTTCTAAATACTCAAAATAAAATATCATTCTAAATATTAATTCTAAATACTCTTAAAAATTACATTCAAACAAACTTTCGACCGCAATCATCACTAATCATTACTCCTGAATACTCAAAATAAATATTCATTCTAAATACTAATTCTAATCTTGAAAACTACACCTAAACAAGTTTTGCGATCATTATTTCTAAATATTTAAAATAAATCTTTATTTTAAATACTAATTTTAAATACTCTTAAGATCTCAATTCAACATTCGTTAGGCTCTAAGCATGTTTGAAACTTCTGTGTTTTATTGGTAAGATCAGAATAGGTTTTGAGAGAAGGAAGAAAGGTATCGAGAAAATATGGGGGGCATGTGAGGTTTAGGCTTAACGCTAGTCTGTATAAATTTATTAAAAACTTATTCCTGAAATTGCCAGTAGTGGCCAAAAGGGACCGAGTGCCTGTTTCTTAAATACTCCAATTTGTGACAGCTGGAGGATCAATTCGTCGCATTGGAAGAATCTTAAAGGGTTTTTTTATGAGAAGTATAGTCCATGGACTCTTTTAAGTTAAAAGAAGCGGATTCGTTGTCAGGTGCTGGTGACTTGTTAACTACCCGTTGGCCCAATGTCATTTTCTTATGGCCTTACCCAAACGGGTGGGGTCATATCTCCATGTTCTTTTCTGCAGTCCTTCCCTTCTTTAATCACCTATTCCTTAATTGCCTATTTTCTAATATTTGGCAAGAGATATTAGAATTTCAAGTCTTCAACGGTGGTACAGTTATTGAAGGCTTGGACTTTAAAGCTGTGTTTTTTTAAGTTTCAAGTTCGAAACCTATATGTGATATTAATTTATAAACATCTCTCATATCTCTATTTTTTCTACGTCTTCAGATATTTAATTTAAGGACATGCATGATTATTCCGAATATAGTGCGGCAAAACTTCGATTTCTCAATTAAAAAAAAGATTTTATTGTTACGTTGGGATGATTTGAAATTTTAGCCAATGAAAACTGTTATTTGTTGCGAGGTGTAACTATTACTTTTCCCAAGTAAATCTGCTATGTCTATTACTTTTCCTTGAAAACGGTAGTCCCAGGTATCCCAGGTATGTAGATTGACTAAGGGGAAATAACAGATTTATCCATCCGTTTCACCATTAATTCTCTTTTATTGTTTGTAAAGGAAGAAGTTGAACCACACTAACTTGGTCTATATGTTGGAGATTGTTGGAATACGCATCTTGTGACAAATGTCTCACATTGATAAGGTGGAAGTTCTTCAACATATATATAAGATAGAGTGGACTACTTCTCTCATTGTCAATTGGTTATAAGCAAAAACGTCTTCGAAAATCAAAAGATTATAGGTTCAGTCAATCGTGGTCACCTACACAAGAATGAATTTCCTATAGATTTCCTTAACATTCAAATTTGTAGAATTAGACAGTTTCTAACAAGAGAATAGGTTGTGGGACCGATGTGTCTCTTTGTTTAATGGGCTAGAACCGTTTTCTGTTTGGTCTTCTTCCTATGTGGCTAGATTAGAGAAACTTTACTAATAGTATCATATTTATTTTATACAGAATGCCCCCACACTCTTCTTTACAATACTTTAACTCTTAATATAATTTGTATACTTTCCTGCTTCTAATATTTTAATCCTTTGTGCTAATTACATCTGTCTATGTTTTCTTTGGGTTAACCATATCAATTTGATTATTTAGGTTAATTATTCATTTAAATTTTAACCGACTGTTTCCGTGACATTGCATGGAAAAAAGTATAATTTAGTAGGTAACTAATCTCTTACTCTATTTATTTATATATTTTTGGTGTAGAGAGTTGAAATACTGCCGACTGTTTCCGTGACATTGCATGGAAAAAAGTATAGTTTAGTAGGTAACTAATCTCTTACTCTATTTATTTATATATTTTTGGTGTAGAGAGTTGAAATACTGGAAATTGCTGGCTTTGCTGTTATGTTGAATGAAATCAGAAAGTAAAAGGTGGCAGGGTTCTCATGATTGGATTGGACTTTATTTTGATAACCATTTAGAAGTGCTACTCCAATATATAATTTTTATGACTTTAATGTCTACGTCTTGCTCGTGTTAAAAAAAAAATCCAAAATTTAAAAGCTAAAAAAAAAAACTTCCAAATACTTGTTTTGATTTATGAAATTTGGTTAGGATTGATATACTTAAAGAAAAGATGAGACATGTAGAGAATTAGGTGAATATAAGCTTAAATTTTAAAAACAAAAAACGAAAAGTAAAATGGTTATCAAACAAGACCTTAGTTTTTCGTTGTATATTTTTGAAATTTAAGCCTATATGTACGTAAATCTCTATATATGTCTCATCTTCTTTTTAAGTAAATATATAGATCCTAACAAAATTTTATAAACGAAAACAAGTATTCGGAAGCTATTTGTTTCAGCTTTCAAATTTTTCTTTTGTTTTAATAAATACAGGTAAGATGTAGACATCAAAATCATGTATTGAAGTAGTAGTTTTTTTTTTTTTTTAAGATTACAACAATTATGGATAGAAGATTCGAATCTATGACTACATGATCCTTGAGTATAAATTGATGTCATTGAGCTAGTTCTCTTTAAGACAGGCTTTGCCTTGGTGTTTTTTTTTTCTTGTTGGTGAATAGATATATAACAAAAGGATAAAAATGATAGGAGCAGGTTATTATATGATGAGTTATTACAAATAATTATGTTAGGAGGGCAGGTTATAATGATTAATGTGGTTATTAATTATGAGAAGTAATGGTGGACAGCTTGGATTGGGGTCAATCCACCAGCTTATGGAATTGTTTTACAGCTAGGAACAGCCATGAAGTTGATCCTGTAACGAGGGGCCAAAATTTCTTCTGCTGCGCTGGATTTTTATTAAATTTTTATGCATTTTTGTGACCTCTTGGTTTCAAACTGAATATTCTCTCACTTTCAGGTGTGTGATCGAAATGAAGGAGCATGACCATTTGATTAGAACATAATTATGTCGCCCATAAACGTGATGGAAGCATCGTTGGATCCACGATTTAAACAAATCTGTCTCGAGAAGATTTTGGAAGAGTATTTTAAACGGTAATCATTACATTTAAATACTAAAAATAAATTCTCTAATTTTAAATACTCTTCAAATCTCGTTCAAACAAGTTTTTAACATTATTCATTACTTCTAAATATTAAAATAAATTATTATTTTAAATATCTTAAAAATCTCAATCCAAATGCTTTCTTAAAGCTTTTGGAGGTAATAGCTGTATATATATGCCTGTATCTATAATCTTTTGTTTTATGCTTTTTTCCTTTAATAAAAGTTTTTGTTTTTGTGGCCAATGGACATTTTTTGGTTCAAATCCATAAAAAATTAAATTTTATATATATATATATATATATATATATATATATAATATGATTGACCATCATAAAGTGTCATAATAATTAAATTAATTATCCATGTTATCTTGTAATTTAATCGTTATGGTCATCTCCTCTAACTATTTCATTATCATTTAAATTTTTCTTCGTAAAAAAAAAAAAAAACGGAAAGAAAGAAAGTAGTTTGAAATTTCAAATACAATTTGCTCTCTAATATATATATATATATATATATATTTATTTATTTATTGCACAAATTCCTAGAATGTGATATTTATAACAATTAAAATTTTGAACTTTTGATTTGAAAATCACTTTTTTTTTAGTTTGAAAAATGTTGTAATTAATACTTTAAGTTAATTTTAAGAAATTTTCGAAGATTTTTTAAAATTAATTGTAACACTTTTTAAAGTTTTGGGAGGTAATTATTCAAATTAAAAGTTTAAAATTTTAATTGTTGAGTGTTTTTACAATTTTTCGAAAAAATAAAAAACATTTGACCAGAAATAGTATATGAACTTTGAAGTGTCCTTCCAATAACGCGCTCTAATTCGGACCATTATTATTGGAATATAAAATATGTATCACCGTTTTAATTATGCCAATAATGGTTAATGAATTTTTTTTTTTTAAATATAAACTGTCATAAATGCATTAAAAATTATGTAAATAATAATTATCTTATATTATGTTCGAGACTAGGATGCCAAATGAGCGCTAGCTCACGTCGAAAATTCATGAGGTCATGGATTTGAATCTCTCAAATGAAAATGTGTACGTAAGTGTTTTGACGGAGAATTATTTCTTTGTAAACATGTTTAAAAAAAAAAAAAATTCTAATTACTTTTTATTCTAATAACTATTTTTGACTTTTATTATACTCATTATTTTATTTTCTACGTAATCCTTTTTTACTGTAAACACAAATGATCATTCTTCTCCTAACAATTTATACACCATAAACGCTAATAATCATTTTACATAACTATTTTTCTAATTTTTATTCTCTCATAATCATGTTTCCTCCGCTTTCTCTCGAACACTATTTTAGTATGCACATTTGTTAGCACACATGTTCATAAATTTAATATATAATATATATTAACAATGTTCATAAATTTAATATAATATATATATATATATATATATATATATATATATATATTTGTTAATACAACGGTCCTGTCATATTTAATTGACAAATTTAAGGAAGTATTTGTTTGTAAAGTTGTAAATTACTTAATTTTAATAATTATTAATAATTGTAATTGAAGAATTATTTTGAATAATTATAAAGAAGAAATTGTATTAATAAATTGTTTGGACGAGATTTTTATTGAGTAGTTAAAAAAAGTTTATTTTAATAATTTTATAAAAGTGATCTTAAACAAACATACAACACCAGTAAATTTATTTGACCTACCATCAAAAATTTAGGATGATATTTTTTTTTCTTCTGGAAACATGGATTTGTTTGAAAATTTGTGTTCTATATATATATATATATATATTTTGAAAACCTTGCGATGATATTAATTTGTATCAATTTATTAAAGGCAAAATTTAATTTAAATTTAGAATATTGGATAGAATATTGATAGAAATTTTCGGAATAAAAATTATGAGACTAGAAATTATTGATTGGGAGATGCTTGATTTTATGGGTTTCTTTTATTGTTTGAAAAAAAGCTACCTAATTAGTAAAATAATATATTGTAAAATAAGTATATAATTCAAGCATGAAATTGTGTAATACAAATTTGGTTCTCTCTCCTTTTGGAAAACAAATACAATCATTTAAAACACAAGAAAACATTACTTAACTTCTCCTTATTAATACAAAAATTACAAAACTAAACCCTAAGTTGTTATTTAACAAAAAGGGTTAGAAAATTTTATTTTCAAAAAGTAATGTATTAAAGGCACAACAAAATCCAAACCACGACGATCAGTTTTTTTTGTTAGAGAACAACAATTGAGAATGAGGTTTCGAACGTGTAACCTCATGATTATTGGTGTACACTCATATCGTTGAACTATTATTCGTTCTTACCAAACTACAAAAGAAACTTACCAAATTAGTCAAATTTAGAAAATAATTATAAATGTAGTCTTTTTCAAAAACAATTAGTAAATGCAGTATTGTATTAGTGATTATCATTACGTACTTTCTTATAATATAATATTTATAATACAATAATAATAACCATATATACAAATATTTGTAATTATTTTGTGAAAATAACACCTCCGTTAAAATTTTCGAAGAAACAAACAATAATAGAACCTCCCACCAACCAAAACAATCATTTTTTATGATGAGACTCAAACACAGTCATGTTTTGGACCACTAAATAATGAACAACCCTATTTTACAATGCCTATTCAAATGAGTAAATGAAATAACATCCACCCTTACAGTCAAGCTAATAAAATTGGAGATCTCTAACACCTTTCTCTTTAAATCTTGAGAATCTTTGGATATAAAGTTGATAACATCTACAACATCATGTTTAACTAAGATAAAGAGAATCCATACTACCCGATCCCGACTCAATCGCCGTAATAGAGTTGATAATTATATCTAAAAACATCATATTTAACTAAGGAGAATCCATACTACGTGATGATCCCGACTCAATCGCTCGGAGCCCCTCTCTAATCGCCAATGCGAATCCATAAGGGAACAAACAGAATCCATCCCGGAAACCAACAGAAATTAACTCCTTGATTTTACTCTTTGTTGCAATTTAGTTTTGCAATCCTCACATTAAAATAGATAAAAACTACTCATTCGATAACAAATTGATTTTTTGTTTTGATTTTTGAAATTTAAGTTTACAACTATTATTCTCTAACACATGATCTTTGTTACTTTGATATCTACTTCTTACTAGTTTTTTTAAAAACTAGATTTAAAATTGAAATCATTAAAAAATAGCTTTCAAATACTTATTTTATTTTGGTTTATGAAATTCTGTTGGGATTCGTATATCTAAGAGAAGATCAAAACATATGTAAAGAAATAAAGTAAACATAAGCTTAAATTTCTAAAACTAAAAATAAAAATCCAAATGGAAAGGAGGACTAAATAATAAATTGCATTTCATCTTCAATTCTAAGGACAAAAAAAAAAAAAAAAAAAAAAAACTATATATATATATTTAGCAAAAAAAAACAAACTACAAACACAATCTAAAAATCTTACTTACCAACATAAAACATGAGAATCCATTCATCAACACAGACAACAAAACAACAAAAATCAATTCAAAATCTACAGTTGCAACTTCCCCATATACCAACACAAAGTTGAGGGGAGAGATTCCCAATTTCCCTTATTTCCCAAAAAATTATAAATCTTTTTCAAGGGAATTGAAACTTCATATGATCTTGTGCACCTGGTGGAGGACTAATATACACCCACAGCAGCGAAATTATGATCGATAGAAGCCCCGACCAAACGTAGACGATCGTCGGGACTCGTCCCCGACGTCCCATCAACCCTTTCGCAAACGGGTAGAGATGACACAGCACCCAGAAGCTGAAGAACACTCCTCCAACAAGCTTGCTCCATTCCGGAAATGGACTGTACATTGTCCTTGCTACTCCCACTGCAATGGCAATCATATTCACCAGCATGATTGTTATGGGAGGAATCATTAGAAAACTCCATTTCACCACGTATAGGTCAGCGAATTCGTCGTCCCCGTCCTCCGGTGTTGCCGATTTCGATGTCAACGTGAACGAGATGTCTACTCCTGCTATCACCTTCAGCAGCCCTTGTAGCACTGCTGCTGGATGTGCGCTCGTGCCGCCGATTAGCCAGAATTGCTCGTTTCTCCACCAGTCGTGGATCGTAATCCCTGACCATTTGATCTCGAGGATGGCGAGCAAGCATAACGTGATCGTGATCGCGAGGAGGAAGATTAGGAATGTTACACTGAGGGATTGGACTATGAACTGTCCTGAAAACAGAGAGACTGCTGGCAAGAAGCAGTAGACAAGAAGGAAAAAGGATGTGAAAGGGTACATCCCCACATTGAAATATGCTATTCTTTGCAAGAACTTCATTCTTCGAGTTGCGAATAGGGCGTTGTTCCTCGAGAAAAAGATCTCGACCGACCCCGTCGCCCATCTTAGCACTTGGTGAAGCCTGTCGGTCAGGTTAATCGGCGCTGTGCCACGAAAAGCGTCGCACTTTGTCACGCAGTATATCGATCTCCATCCTCGGTTGTGCATTCTGTATCCGGTTACCACGTCCTCTGTTACAGAGCCATAGATCCATCCTACTCTCTTGCCCCACTCTGTCTTATCTTCATAGAAACAAGATATAACACTGATGGCCTCGGCAACGGTGGAAGCGTCTAAAGGTTCTCGAGGCACGGCAAGAGAGCCGGCCGGCCGACCTTGATTGCCTTTACTTTGCAAATCTTGAAGCAATCTTCCTTGAAACTCCGCCACCGGAATCGAGGCAGCCAGAGAAGTAGAGTTCCCGAATCTCTTTGGCAGAAGCAAGGACTCAATATCAGCATCCTCTTCACAATCTTGATCGTCTCGGTTAATCGGGATCACCATCTCATCATCTTCCTTCTTCGTTACCCTTGACTTTCTTAGTAACAGCTTAGTTTTTCGAGTACCGAACCAGCCGTGGTGCTCGGTAGCTCGAGGAGGACTAAATCCGTACAAAGCCGTCCTCCTAAAAATGCAGCCAGTCCCCACATACATTGGCCCCTGCAATCCATCAAGAGCCCTCATGCTCACATCAAAAAACACAGTATTATGATTTGCATAACGATCGTTCGGGTCAATACCCTCGAACCTTTGCGGGAACTGAACATAACAAATCCGATCGCCGCCCCTATCGAGCATAAAACACATACCCTCCCTCAAAGCTAAGGAGTTGTATATGTAGTGATCACAGTCTAGATTGAGAATGAATGGGCCATTCGACATGATTGCGCTGGTTCGAACCAGTGCGTTCATCGCTCCCGCTTTCTTGTTGTGATCGTATCCCGGCCTCTTCTCGCGCGATACATAAACAAGCATTGGCAATCTGATGTCCACCTCTGTTGTGTCAATCAAATTCTCCCCATCTGCTTCTGAACCATACACTGGTTCTGCATTAGATGGAGCTAACATAGCCTGCAAATTAAGGAAAAAAATAAAAAATAAAAAATTTAGGTTGATAATCATTTAATTTTCCATTTTCCATTTTTGAAATTTAAGCCTATATTTATCTAAATTCTCTGTATATGTTTCATCTATATGAATCATAACCAAATTTCATAAACTAAAACAAGTATTTAAAAGTAATTTTCTTTAGGCCCCGTTTAATAACTATTTGTTTTTTCGTTTTTCGTTTTGAAATTTAAGCCTATATTTATCTACATTCTCTATATATATTTCATCTATATGCATAATAACTAAATTTCAACACAAACAAGAATTTAAAAGCTATTTTCTTTAGGCCCCGCTTAATAGTCATTTGATTTTTCGTTTTTTGTTATTGAAATTTAAGTTTAGTTTATATTTACCTAAATTCTCTATGTACGTTTCATTTTTCTTTAAGCAAGTATATGAATCCAAACCAAATTCAAAAACAAAAAACGAAAAAACAAAAAACGAGTATTTGAAAACTATTTTCCCTAAAGCAAAACAAGTATTTGAAAACTATTTATTTCAGCTTTCAAATTTTGGTTTTGTTTTGAAAAGCACAGGTAAGATGCAGATATCAAAATCATGAAAATTATATGTTTGAGTAGTAGGCATACACTTAAATTTCAAAAACAAAAAACAAAAAACAAAAAACAAAAAACAGAAAACAGCATGCAAACAATTTGAAAAATAAAGAATTTACCTGAATTATACCAGCATGATCTCCTCTAGAGTGATCAGTTTCACCTGAAATCCAAGTTCCAGCCCAATGAGAGCCATCAGACATCCAAGTTGCCTTTGAAATCTTGATTTGCTCTGTAGAATTTCCCCCCATTTCAATTTGCTTCTTTTTTGCTCTGAGTTCTTCATGAGCATTATAAGCATCTGATCTTCTCCTTATAGATTCTGGCAATGAATTAATCCTCACTTTGAATTCATCATACTCTCTCTTCACCCTTCTCCTTTCCCTAACAAAATCAATCCTCACTTTGTTCTTAAGAAAGTCCCGCTTCTTCCCAAAATACGCCTCCGGATTCCTCGGCTGGATTCCGTGCTTTCGGCAGAACGGAACCCACACTCTCGCGAAGCTGGCCGTCTCTGCTAGCGCTTCGAATGTCAGGAGAGAGCCACCGTCATCTGATAAGTAACAAGCCAGTTTTTCCACAGGGTAATCTGCAGCAAGGATTGAGAGAATGGTGTTGGCTGTCACAAGTGGAGGTTCTTTCTCTGGATCTGCAGTCGATACGAACACGTCGATTCCCGGGAGATCGGATCGGCCTTTGGGGTTTCGGAGATTCGGCGACTCGAATCGGTCCTTGAGAACCGAGAGGTCGGTGACTCTGTTCACGGGACAGAGCTTTGGAAGCTGATCTAATAGCCATGATAATGCAAACCAAAGCTCGCAAGTAATAGACATTCCCCATAGCCACATAGCTTCATGGTTTGGATGTCGAACTCTCCATGTTAGAAAGAAACCAAGTGCCACTAAACGAATTGCAATAAGCAATCTGTAAAGAAACATAAGCTTTTTAACAACAATTACAATTGCTCAAATACAAAGAAACCTCAATCGATAGTTACCTGTATGGACTGATAATTGCTGCAGAAACAGACACTTTTCTTGTTAAAGGTCGCCGATTTTTCTCCCGGAAGTCTGGTGGATGTTCGAACCCATTCGCACCTGAACCGAACCCGTGTCCCTCCTTCGGCCACACTGCATTTCCATAGCCATACGTCCCCTTGGTCTCGAAAAGCCACCGGGCATGGTCGAAATCGGGCGGGTGATTGTTTGCTTTGAATGATTTCACCAGTGAAAGCCTTTTGTCAAACTTTGCATCCGCCATTGAAGGCAGTGGCAAAACTTGGTCCTCCGTTTCGGAATCAGATTCCTCTGCTTCGTCATCGCTAACACCTGTGTAACTCTCTTTACAACCAGGACAACGCCCACCACACTCCGAATAACAATCCCGACAAATGTTGAACCCACACTCACAAGGAGCCTTGGTTTTCCCTTTCAATGCGTTTTCGTCACAGCCCTTCATCCCACAAACACGCCCCAATTTGATCGGCTCAGTCGGATTCAACAGCGACTCGATTACGTGGCCACGAGTCACCGAATTATAACCCCCAGTGAAAACAGTACCTGAAATCAAGCTTCTTTGAGCCTTTCCCATAATTGAACTGTCCTCGGGGAGGCTTGTTTGAGAATCGGAAATCGATTGGTGATCTGGAGTCGGAGGAATGTGAACAGTGTAAGTAACAAACTCAGAGTTGCTTTCTTCAACCGCCTCGTCTCTTGACATAGAAACAAACTTTCCGCCACTCAATCGACGGCTCCCGCCAACGGAGGATCCGTTTTCTCTGCCACTGAGGGGGGAATTGGGGTTGTTCGAAATTGAAGCACGCGAAATCGGGCTAGTTAAGCCCATAGATCTGATTCCACCGACGCTTTTGCTCCCTGATGAGACCGTAATCTTCACCGGTGAAGACGATGGAGAAGATGCCCTGTTCACCATTTTTTTCAGAGAAAAAGACGAACAAGGCCTGTAAAATTTTCCCTAAAAAATTAACAAAACGCTAAGAGAAAACCCAGAAAATGAAGAGAAAAAACAAGGGGAAAGAAAATTTTGGCGGATTTGGGAGTGAGATTGAAGAAGGAGGTTGCAAGTTCATGGGGTTTTTGAGGCAAATGAATGCAGCTTGTTCAACGGCAGTATTTGCTTTAGAGGATAAAAGCAGGTCATTGGGGATTGGAAAAATTGGATTTAAAATTTAACGGTCAAGTGAAATTGGCCGTTGATGTATTGAAATCCTACGGCCACTTTTTGACTGAAACGGTCGAGTGGCTTCAAAATAATATAAAATTATTTTTTTAAAAAATGAGAAGACAATAAAAGTCAAACAAGATCGAGAATTTATTTGAAATTATTTTATTTTATTTGATAAATAATAATAACGTCAAATGTGAATGTAAAAGAATTGGGGCCATGCACATACAATACAAATCTGCCATATTTAATGTATACAATTAATTAATACGGATATTTATTAGGTTAAAATCCTAATTAAAAATAATTTAATTATTGTGTGAAAATTACTTTTTTAAATCCTTAAATTTAGAGTAATTTTTATTATTTGATAATTTAAAATTAAACAATTTTATTCATAATATTTCATAATACTAATTTAGTTGTCTGATGTCATTTGAATGTATTTTTGTATTTGATTTCTTTTCTAAACAAATATACTTAAATGTTTCAAATTTTATTTTTTAATAATACTTATTTGTTTTTTTTTTAATATTAAAATCACGTCAATTTTAAAATGACTACTTTACATTGTATTATAATTTAAAATAAGTAAAGTCTTAATTTTCGTCAACATTTTGTTATGTGACTAACCATTTTTCTACTTCAATTATTAAAATTAAGTATTATTAAAATGTAGGTATAAAAGTTTATTATTGTTAGTTTAGTTGTAGGTTGTTGGAGAGTTTGTTTGATAAACAAACTCAACAACTTAGTTGTTTGCTCTAAACT
>JBBMEG010000022.1:13725240-13736280 GCA_037832605.1 Cyclanthera cordifolia
CCTCTATCTAATTTCTATTTTTCAAAATCAAATATACTATATGTAACATTTTACTAACTAAAAAAAATTTAACACGTAATTATTATATGTTCAAAATATATTTTTATTGGTTTAAAAAGTTGTAAACAATATTATAAAATATTATATTGTAGAAGATTAATTTTAAATAGTTAACAAATTTAATCTAAATGCATAGTTTTATTTAAAAATCCATAGTTATGATATATATACACACATCGGAGATTAAAAAAAAAAAAAAAAAAAATCTAGAAAGTTATTTTTATAAGAGAAATTCAACCATATTTTAAGATTTGTTCTATTTTAGTCCACAATCTTTCAAAAATCGAGTTTTGATCCATAAACTTTGAGATTTGTCCAGTCTCGTTTCAAAATAACTTAAAATTTATCCTCATAGTTTATTTTTCTTTAAAATAAATGACCCAAATTCTTCCTTTTTTTTTTTTTTTGTAAAGTTCACACTTTATGTTTGTTTGTATCAAAACTATTGAACCAATTTCAATTAATATTGACTTAAAAATTTTTAGGATTTTTTTTAAATATAAAGACTAAAATTGAGTTCAATAACTCAAACGAAATAAATCCGAAAGTTCAAAATTAAAATCAACATTTAAAAATTCGAAAACCAAAATAGAATAAATATAAAAATTGAGGTGCTAAAATTGTATTTGTTTTTATATACGAGGAAAAAAAAAGAAAAAAAAAAGTTTGAGTTGGCGTTTTGGTGGGCCGTTAAGTTGGGCCGCCGAAGAAAGAAAAGTCCAGTCTCAGGCCGTCGCAGCCATGAAAGCCACTTTCATTCACCATATTTGTTGTAAAAAGTATATCGCCATATTCTTTTCTCAAAGAGACCTCTGAAAGCTCTGACGTCACCTGCCATTTCCCCGGCGCCTTACCTCCGATCCAGGATTCGACCTTCTTCACCTCCATTGTTATTCGATAGTAAGTTTCGTCTCTAAGTCGCAAGAACAATCTCTGATTCTTCTTTCCAAACTCATATTCTTCGCGTTTATCTCAGAAGAATGGCCGCCGTGTACGTTCTGTCCCGACGATCTTCCCATTCACACCTGTTTGGGATGGCGCGTCATGCTTCTACGTCTCTCAGATCTTACTCCACGTCTTTTCGCGAGGAAAGAGATACGTTTGGACCGATCAACGTTCCCTCCGACAGGTTCGTCTCTCTCGTTCATCTGGTTTATGGATTTACTTTACTAGTAATTCCGAGGAATTTGTTGTAAGTGAAGAGGAATGAGTTAACTGTGGTGTTGGCTTTTAGATTATGGGGAGCTCAAACGCAGAGATCGTTGCAGAATTTTGAGATTGGAGGAGACCGCGAGCGAATGCCTGAACCAATAATTCGCGCCTTTGGCGTTCTTAAAAAGTGTGCTGCTAAGGTCTATTCGTTTTCAAATTAGGCGGAATGTGATGTTTAGTTATCTGTGCTACCGTTCGTGTTTTGCGACTGAGGTGAGGTTCCACTGTTCATCGTGAGTATGTTTTTGTAGGTAAACATGGACTACGGTCTTGATCCAACCATTGGTAAAGCCATAATGCAAGCAGCTCAAGAAGTTGCTGAGGGAAAATTGAATGATCATTTTCCATTAGTTGTTTGGCAAACTGGAAGTGGTACTCAGAGTAACATGAATGCGAACGAGGTTAGAACAACTTTGTTTTATTATGATTTTGAGGTGTTGAGACTTGAGAGCGAAGGTGTAATTATTAAGAATTGTATTGCAAACGTACGTTCTATTCGGTTTCCATATTTAGTTGTTTTCCTCCAATCTGTTACTGTGATTGTGTTGTCTTGTCTGGTTACCATGGAAATGAACTAAGGAGTTATGGAAGGCTATTTCTCTATTTCTATTTGGTGTTTGTTTTCTTATAAACCCAAGGAATGATCGCATATGGCATTGTGTTTCCCAATTATTCTACACTCCAACCATGATGGTTTAGTGTAGTAGTTAAGAGAGTCTTGTGGAACTAAAAGGTTATGAGTTCGCTCATTTATCTAGGAATGAATTTTTTAGGAATTTCTTTGACAACCAATGTTGTAGGGCCAGACGGTGAGAATAATTGAGGTGCGTGTAACTTGTAAGATGACTCAAACACTCACCGAACTAAAAAAAATAATAATGTAAAAAGATACTCATGAGGGAGAGATTTGCTTCCTCTTAAATTTTATTAATCTTAAATCTCTGGCAATGGTGAGATCTAAATTTCCCTGTACTCCATGGCTTAAATTTATAGTAGGGTACGTGAAGTAGGCAGCTTCCGAACTATTGGTTACTAATGATTTAATTTAAGATGTTGTGAGATGACAACAGTTTTCTCCCTTTCCTTATTATGAGTCAAATTTACATAATTTTCTTCAAGTATATTCTCTTGTATAAAGAAAGGTGTTTCCTCAATAAAGTATATATTGCCTTCATTAATATTTGAAGTATCCCTAACAAAATCATGTTCACATGATAGCAGAACATGGCTTTCTTGGAAGTGATCTTCTTAGTTATTATAATGTATTTTGTTTGTTTGTTTGTTTGTTTGTTTTTCTTAATTTAAATAGCAATTGGGAAAAAGGAGATTCGAATTTGTAGTCTCGTGGTTTTTAGGCCATATCCTATTAGAGCTATGCTCTTGTTGGCATTTAAATTGGCTTTTGTTAGTTTCTTATTAGAATGGTAGATAATAGGGATCTCCACTCTCTGCAGTTACTGTATATTTTGTTCTGTGGCAGGTCATTGCTAACAGAGCATCTGAGATCCTTGGCCATAAACGTGGCGAGAAGTTTGTGCACCCAAATGACCATGTTAACCGCTCACAATCTTCAAATGATACATTCCCAACTGTAAGCTTTTTCATTTCTAAGCTATATGCATGTAGCTAACTGATAAAGTTTAGCAGTTTAATGACCAAGCTATATGCATGTACTAATTTGACCGTGAAAAAAGAAATATTCTATTGTTTCAATTGTCAATATTTTTTTCTTCCACATTTCTGATTTCCACTGTTTTCCATTTGAAGGTAATGCACATAGCAGCTGCAACAGAAATCAATTCCAGATTTGTACCGAAATTGAAAACCTTGCATTCATCGCTATACTCAAAGGTTTGATATTTAGAACTATTTTTCCCAGAATTTCAATTTTATTGTTTGCATCTTAAGATGCTGTAGGTGATCCGAGCCTAGGTTATTTACACAAGTGTCTTTGAATTGTAATATTATGCCGTACTAGTTGATTTGCATGGACACCTGAATTTGTAAAAGTTAGCAAGCATTAGGACATCTTTACATGATTTGGATCTGATTGTAACATCTGTTAGATTCAGCACTTTTTAACTGAGTTGCGTGGTAGTAATATATGTATTTACTTACACTCCAGCTTCTATTTTCCCTTTGCACTCTCCCTGTTGTAGATTTGTAATTCCTCGTATTACTCTGTTATGATCCAAACAGTCTATAGAATTCAAAGATATCGTTAAGATTGGACGCACTCACACTCAAGATGCAACACCATTAACTCTTGGGCAAGAGTTCAGTGGCTATACCACACAAGTATTATTCCTTTCTCTTTGTGCTTGTTAAGTTTTGTGTTCTTGATGTCTATTGAAAAGAAGAAAGAGGGTGCGATGCACATGAATAACTTTATGATTGGTGTGCACTTGAACTGTAGGTGAAGTATGGTATTGACAGAGTTTTGTGCACTCTACCTCGAATGTATCAGGTTGCAACGTGTATTATTTTTCCATGTATTTTGTTTGTTCTCTTGGCTATTTATGTTTGACACTTAAGAACCCCATTTGTGCAGCTTGCCCAAGGTGGAACTGCAGTAGGAACTGGATTGAACACAAAGAAAGGGTAGGTATTTTCTTTATGAATTAGTTTGATCAGAAGGGCGAACACGTTTCATTTTGAGATTGGTGCTCTGTTGTTCAGATTTGATGTGAAGATAGCTGCAGCGGTAGCTGAAGAAACCAACTTGCCGTTTGTGACAGCAGAAAACAAGTTTGAAGCCTTGGTTGGTCATTGGATGAGCATCATTTCCCCTCTTTTTTATTGTGTATTTCACAGTTTGTACTGCATTCCTTTACATTTGGAATGTGTGTTTAAAGTTTTTTTTTTTTTTTAACCAGGCTGCACATGATGCCTTTGTTGAAACTAGTGGAGCTCTTAACACAGTTGCTACTTCTTTGATGAAAATTGCTAATGACATACGCCTGTTGGGAAGGTGTATATGTATTAGTTTTTTCAATCTTGTTTCTTTTTTTGTTTTTTGTTCTTTTCTATCTAATACTGTCCCCTTCAATTCATGCATACAGTGGTCCACGTTGTGGTCTTGGCGAACTTATTCTTCCCGAAAATGAGCCTGGCAGTAGTATTATGCCAGTAATACTACTCTTCTTTCTCTCTCTGTATTTGGGATCACTGTACACGAGCATATATGTCTGAATATGTACAACCTAAGCAATTCTTTGTTTTCTTTTCTTCCTTTTTTTTTTTCAGGGGAAGGTGAACCCTACTCAATGCGAGGCTCTCACTATGGTCTGTGCTCAGGTAAAATATTTCATACTTTCTAGCTTAGTTTACTTTGGGGTGTTGAAAAAGGAATTCGTTAGTATAGATCCAACGATTCATTACGAAGGTTTTCGTTTGTTCATCTAGAAATGTTGATCAACCATTCAATAAGCATACGCATACTCAGATTCTCTGTAAATAGTTTCATACGTGTATTATATATCATTCTAGAATTCAAAGAATGATATGACAATTCTTGTTTTACAGGTCATGGGAAATCATGTGGCCGTAACTGTTGGTGGGTCGAATGGTCACTTTGAACTTAATGTATTTAAGCCAATGATCGCCAATGCTCTATTGCATGTAAGTTCTATTATTTTCTATTCACTTATTACTAAAGATTGTGTTCAATAATGATATAAATATATAGAAAGAATGTGTTAGTGTTAGAAGTTAGAAGAAGTAAAAAGACTGGATTCATTCAACCTTCCTCTCCAATACTTTTCATTGGCAGTCATTGAGATTATTAGGGGATGCATCTGCTTCATTTGAAAAGAACTGTGTGAGGGGAACTCAAGCTAACAAGGAAAGAATTTCAAAATTACTCTGCGAGGTTAGTTTATAGTCATTTTTTATTAATAGTGATGACTATACTGCTTGCATGGAAAACTGGCTGATGATTCTTTTTCGTTATCCCTGTACGTAAATTTGGTGGCCTTGCAGTCACTTATGCTCGTCACAGCTTTGAATCCTGTAAGTGTTCATCAACTAGAAATGTCTCATTTTCCTTAAATTTGGTACTCTGTTTGATAGTATACCCCTGCATGTTGTCTCCAGAAAATTGGTTACGATAATGCTGCTGCAGTTGCAAAGACAGCCCACAAGGAAGGTTCCACTTTGAAGGTATGATTAATATTTGTACTTTAAATTCAAACCTTATTTCAATCTTTGAAAATTTTTTTAAAAAAAATGTGTATATCCTGGCCATTTTGCCGTCTATAACCTTATATCACATTTGGTTGATAAGAACTCTTAGGATATTTAATCATAGGTTGGTACTCACCAAAGATTGAGCCCATTCTCTCTCATTGTTCTCTATGGCCTTTTTGATTACTAAGTAGCATTCATCCTTAGCCTAATTATAAAATAAAAGGCCTGGAAAAGTAAGATGACATTCTACCTAGAATTTAATATGTTACATGTTTCCTAAGTGGTTGTCCAGTAAGATTAAGTTGAGATATGAAGAAATGTTTGAAGTCACCTCACATGTGTAGGTTAGTTGTCAAGTCATCAGGCTTATTCATAATCTTGTTAGTTGTTAATTGATTAAAGAAAAACTTTCATATTCTTATTAATCAGTTAAGAGAAAAATTAACGGTAGAGATTCAAATAGTTAACATTAAATTTAGGAATAGAAACATAATGTTGAAAGAACTAAAGCCATAATATTTAAAAACAATTAGACACCAAAATAGAATAGAACATATTATGACAATATGTAGGCCAAAAAGTAAGATTCAAACATAAACTTGATTGCCTTAATTGTTGATTTGGAGGATGATTTGTTTTGGTTTAAAATTATGCAGGAAGCTGCATTGAAGCTTGGAGTTCTAAGCGAAGAAGATTTTGATAAATATGTGGTGCCTGAGAAAATGATTGGTCCATCTGATTGATATAGAAAACTAAAGCTTTTTCATCAAAATCACTTTGAAAAGGTATTTTTTATTTCTTTTTCATTTGAAGGAAGAGGAAATCCATTTTTATGAGGATTG
Source organism: Cyclanthera cordifolia (assembly GCA_037832605.1). Lineage (NCBI taxonomy): Eukaryota > Viridiplantae > Streptophyta > Magnoliopsida > Cucurbitales > Cucurbitaceae > Cyclanthera > Cyclanthera cordifolia. The sequence goes on from JBBMEG010000022.1 coordinate 13,731,543, forward strand.
AACTAGATAATAATAAAAAAAAGACCACAAAGAACACTGGCCTTTCTATTTCCAGAGAAAATTGTGGTAATCTTGTACTGTCAACATTTCTTACCGGAAGTAATTAATAATTAAATTATTTTCGAGTCTGTAGGTTCTTCAATTATTGGATCTCTTTATTGTTCTGCTCTGAGGGTGTATTTGGATTTGGTAGAAAAGAGTAGAAAGAAATGCAAGGACGGAATGTAGTTGGGATAATCATCTACTCATTTGTGGGTTGATACTAATAATGATGATTAAAGTAATTAATTATTCCTTTAAGAATTAATGTTAATAGTAATTTAATGATAATATTGATGGGAAGTTTGATATATACTTGATAGGAGATTTGATAAGTTTGAAAATTGGTATTATAATTTATGTGAATTTAATAAATATTTTGACGAAAGATTCGATAAATAATAAAGAATTACTGTTTTCTATTGAATACAATGAGGTGTAAAAGAGAATGTCCTCTTCCTCTACTAAAAGCAAACACTTATTTTTAAAATTCAAAAATTAAAAATTAAATAATTATCATATCAATCTTTCTTTTTCTTTTTTTATAAAAATAAATTTCTTGTTATTTAGTGTGTTCAATAAACCAATGTTTGAAAGGTATCTACATAAAGATTTGTTTAAATGGTGAGTTTAGGGACAGATAATGAAAAATTCCCATTTTTCCATGATTCTCTCAACCACTATTCAATCTCTTCTTTAATCAATTAATTCCTCGCAGACATCACTCCATCATTCATTCAATTAATAAAAGGGCGATTTTGGTTAATTTTGTATTAAAACAAAATAAATATTTTCATTTTTTAAAAATTGAGATTGAATTGGTGTCTAATATAAAAAAAAAAAAAAAAAAAAAAAAATTGATTTGATTTGATTTTGGTTCGATTTTTTATTTTATTTTAATTTGATTAAAAATTTTAATTTATTTTTTAAATAGTCTTATTCACACTTTTATTTTAAAGACTTTTGCTTCCCATTTAAATTTTTCTTAAGTATTTTTCGTATTTATAATTTAATTTTCAATTTCATATTTTTTATTTAATTTTCAATTTGTATTTTTAATTTTTCATATTTACTCTTAATATTTTTGGTAAGTATAACAATGTTTTTATTTCATATTTAAATGAGTTTTTTAATCAAATTAAAATATCAATATATTTTTTTTTTATTTATATATTCGATTCCATTCAATTTTTAATGCTTATTATATCAATATGATCCAATATTATTCTAAAATTCGATTTGGTTCACCCCTATTATAAATCAGTGGCCCCTCCCCCATACTTCCAATACCCCTTCCAAAACAACCATAATAATTAGCCTAGGATTAGCATTCGATCCTTCCTTTAATAATTCTCACTTTGGTTCAAAGATTTCTGATCGTGCTAGGATTATATAACCACAATTCATTGCATCAAATGCTTAAAAAGGATATATTTTAGAACTATGTACTTCAGTTTCTTCTTTCTCAGCCATTAAAACCAAAAATCAGCTGCTAATTGAAGTTCAATACTTGGATATGGTTGATTTCCATGAACACGTTCTCATTGTTAAAGGCTTTGATCATATATGGAGGACATGAATTCCCAGCTGTTCATCGTCGGATAATTGTTCAGTAGTGATTAAGGGTAAGATCGAGAGGAAATTTGATGGCAACCGGGGTCTTCAATTTAAGATGACCACTTATAATTGGCAATCCCCCCTTCTCATGGAATGAAAAAAATTGAAAATAGACTTCAAAATATTCTAAAGATCCATAGAGGGATATAGATAATAACATCTCTCACAAGGGTTGGCTCCTGCAAAAACACTACATCTTCTCCACTATATAATCCATAAGATCTTTATGCAATCATTTCTCCAAATGTCCATCTAAAGTTCAGTCTGGCTACTTTAACAGCACTGTGGCACAGTTTTTGTAATTTTTTCTTCTTATTACGATGGAGAATAAAGAATTAAGACAACTCATGGGAAGAAGAGTTCTAATAAGATCTTGTGAGAATTTCGAAACCATTTCAAATAAAGAAACGAAAGATGTGAATCTCTCTATTCGTCTGGAATTTTGATAACAAAAAAAAGGGTCCAAAACAAGGATAAAAAACGACAAAAGTGGTCAAAACCAGTACAGTAGAGGATGGATCTACTGAGGATCACAACTTCACTTCTTTGCTTTTTTAGATACCCTGCAATGGGAAGGTCGGGTTCATTATATAAATCATCAATCTGATTTAATGGATATAGGAAAAAAATAATTTAAAAAAATACTTACTGAGTAGCTTGAGAGACAGCAATCGGGGCGGCCGCAGCAGCAGCTGGGTTTTCTCCAGGTCCCTACATGACAAAACTAAGTCAATATTCTGGCATGGGATGATATTAGAGCAAGACTTATTAACGACAGTTTGGACACTGGGGCACTACCAGAAATAGTGGGTTCATATTATTAATTGGGTTTATGATGCAAATTGTTTAAATTGGATTGATATAAAAGAGTAAAAATAAACGGTGCTCCAAATTGGCAACGTCAAACAGCAGCGAATGTTATGAATGAAAGGCAGATTTTTAACATGAAGAAGAATTCTATTATAAACCTTATGATAAGCATTGATCAAACAACAATTTTGACAACAAGAATGAATTACCTGGGCCAAACGTTCCTCTCTTCTGGCAAACTTTCTTTCCCTACTGGCCTTGTTCTTTGCTCTCTTGGCCTCAAATTGATCAGACAACGTCTTCTCTCTTGCCTTCTCAGCCTTCGATTTGTGAATGCTCTCCATAAGCACACGTTTGTTTTTGAAAACATTACCCTTCACCTTCATGTACATGTCATGGTACATGTGTTTGTCAATCTTCTTTGACTCCCTGTACTTGCGAAGTAATCTCCTTAGGACACGCATCCTCCGCATCCAGAGGATCTTGGTGGGCAATCTAGCCTCCCTTGTACCCTTGCGCTTACCTAAATGCAGCAAATGTAGTAGGTGACAAAGAAATCATATAACACTTAAATAAATAAAATAAGAACTAATTATGTCAATGGCATACAAGCACTACAGGATCCATAAAACCAATTCAATAATTAAAAAATCATATAGAGAGAAAACTAGGGATTATACAATTAAGCTCTCTTCTTTTATGGGTTTAAATCTGGGATATCCAAAGGATTTCATAACTAAGAAATTCTGGTTTCATTACTATAACTCCTCCGAGGTATAGGCCATGTAAAATCGAATAGATTACTAAACAACTAATCTCCATTACTATTAAACAGACTATTAAGCTCGAACACAGAACGGGCATGCTCAAACTATTTGCCAACAAATTAAAAGGCTCAGCTTGATAATTGTAAGCTAGTCAAAATTCACTTACGTATCAAATGATAAATTCCAAAAGGACAATTCAAAAGCTTCTCAGCATGAAAAGTCTATTCAAAATGACAAAAAACAGAGCATTTACCTTGACATCTTACTACTACACAACTCCCAAGTGATTTATCATGGAAAATCTAACCATTATACTTACATTGTAGTTCTAGATGGTAAAGCATTAACCTTTATATTCTAATAGTGGTGCCTAATCAACTCGAAGCAAGTGTTGTAAGGTCTCATTAGGGAATTCGAGTTTCTTACCTTCAATTTCAATAAAAAGAGATCTAAAGCGTAAATATCATGCAAACCTGGCACACTGCACTATTCACCAATAACAAGTAGCAAAAATGAAAGTAAATACCATATCCTGAGTGACGTCCCTTCCTCTTAGCCTCCTTCATTCGGCGAGCACGGGAACGAGAGTGAATCTTAGTTGGTTTCCTGATGATGAAACCATCTTTCACCAACTTCCTAATATTTTGGCCTGCAATAAACATAACTACTTAATCAACTGAGCAAAAAACCAGTAAGACGGAGCTCAAATACTAAAATAAAAGTTTCAACATTTCGTATTTTCAAAAATATAGACTGTAAAAATAAGCGAATGAAACCTCAAAAACCATTTAAATTCAACATTAAATATTAAATCAAACCAACTAACTTCATACGAATAGCTCAGAACGAATCGTATCCCAATCAAGCAGGTCAAAAATCAAATCCACCTTCAAAGCTTGTGATTAATATTCAAATAAACAACAAACTCGACACGATATCCTCGGGAAATCAACAAACAACCAAATCAAATTCAAATCCCAACCAAAGTCCAAAAGAAGAAGAGAAACAGAAACGTACGAGAATTCGCCATAGAGATTTCATTGACTTCATTGGGATCCAACCAAACCTTGCCTCTGCCGCACTTGAGAACACTAGCGGAAAGCCGCTTCTGAAGCTTGAGCGAAACCATTTCCCAGAACCTCTTCTGAACTGCTTCAATTCCAGAGAGTCGCGCCGATAAGTCTTGCTCTATTTATATGGTTACAGTTCCGGTTCTTGCCCTAATTAGGGTTTTATTTTATTTTATTAGGTTTATTGGGCTTTGCGACGGCCCAAATAAAAACTTCTTCTGTTGATCTGAAATAATGTTATGGGCTTTTGATTAAATTGACCTACAATTTGGGCTTATGTCGTTCAAGGCCTTGACTTATTGTTGTCTATATTATATCATTTTACTTTAAAGGAAATTATGAAAAATTTGCAAAAAAGAGTATTTCAATAAAGGAAATTATGAAAAATTGCTTTAAAAAAATATATAAAATAACAATAATGAACGATGGCTAAAA
>JBBMEG010000022.1:13736380-13751462 GCA_037832605.1 Cyclanthera cordifolia
GGAAAGGAGAGTGAGTCATTTTGTATTCCACTTATTCCCAAAGTTTCTATAGATATTTATTAGATATAATAAATTATAAATTGATGAGATTTCCTTAAAATGTGGGCACGCAAAGATTGGTATGTACAACGGTAGAAATATATTAGAAGTCTAGCTAATCAAAATAGCTTTGATCATGCCGAACATATAGTTTGGATTGTGTTTATGTTGAATTATGTACATGAAACCTAATCAAAATAGCTTTGTTTTTGTTTATGAAAATTTGATTAGAATTTATATAAATGCTAATTAAGAAAAAAATTGTTGCTTTTTATCCTCGATAGTATCTTTACAGAGTATAATGCCTTTTTTACCTATTCACTCCCTGTTTTGTATACACACTGCCCTGAATCCACATACTAAAACTCAATTCACTACCAACTTTATTAGGTTTTTCCACAACATAATGAGACTAACTACCAAAAATCTACCATAAAAAATTATTATGGAATTTTCGTTTCCTCACGAACAAAACTTTAAAGCTCGAGCCTCCATTTCTCAAGTGAAGTTGTTACGTCACAGGTTTCACTTTTTGGGCTTACCTCCGTTAATCCCTTGAAGATGTCTCGAATCGATCAGCACTCAAGAAATTTTTGGTTCTCAACTGTGTTTGGCCAGCTACACCCCGTTGACCATCCCAATACACCCAAGATTGTGTCGACTCTCGCACATGCGTTGACCTGAGAGTAACGGTTATATTTTCAGAGTTCGGAAGATATACGATCAGCCTTAAAACAGAAGTGCAGGCATTGAGAGATATTAGAAACCAAGAGATTGCATAAGTCATGCATTACCACGCTTTCCAGGTTCCCTTCAACATGAAACAACATGACAGCTAATCCCCTTCCTCGATCCATCTCGGCCTGATCATTTCATTCATGAAAGAGCCACTTAGATAAGGGACAAAAAAAAGATGTCCAACCAAACAAGTTGGAACAAAAATTTGACACTCACCACGCAGGAACAAATGGTGATGCCCGCTGCTGCCAATTCTGTTGTAACCTCGCCCATTATGCCTGAAATTATAGCTCTATCTCAATTATAACTCAATAGAGTATTTTCATTCTATTCTCCAAGCGATTTCTTTGAAAACGTTATTCACATACTATTTTATATCTTTCTTTAAACCGGGAATCAGAACTTTTCTTACTACATACCCAGGGGCATCCACGTTTATCCAACCCTCGGACTCAGAAGACAATAAAAAATTTATAATTAAGTTCTCACTCGTGGGTTTCAAATCTAAGATCTCCAAATGAGCATACTTTGAGACCCTAGAGACCCTACTGATTAATGCCTTATGATAAGTATCAAGCTAACTGTGACTGACTTACCTCTTCGATCTATACAAACAACGCAGAGCCATTGAATAGAGCACCCTTCAATACTGTGCCAAGAGGTAACCTGGCCGATTTGCCAACTATCCAAACAAGGCAAGACTTCCTTGTATAATGGTTGTATAATCCTGGCCACTCCATTTCCCATCGATAATATATCTCCTTCTGCCTTCAACTTTACATTTACATAGTGGTTATGTTTGCCATTCACCCTGGGAACAGAAACCTTGTTGTTTGTCGGCTGAGAGCTGTCTTTAATATTTTTCCGACTGGACGAAATATCCACCATCTCCAAAATTTTCTCCCAGAGAGGTTTTTTTTTAGTGGAAATAACTGGTGGCTCTTCTGTCTCACTTTCCTCTTCGGAATCAGCAATGAAGTCAGTAATGGTATCTGCTGTTATTTCTGCAGCTGAAAGTGCAGCTTGTTCTCTTAAAAACTGCAAAAAAAAAAAAAAAAAGAGATTGTGATTGGCGAAAGAGAGCAAGAACAAAAGCAATATTATCCATATGGTATAATTTCTTTGGGAAGATCATACCTTCATAATCTTGTGTCTAGCACTTCGTGTTTTTGCATGTTGCAACCATTGTTTATGCCGCTGATAAGCTGATTTTCCACAAAGTGCCTGCAAATAAAGAAGAAAAAATGAAACTTGAAATCCAACTGAGGAAATCAGTGCAAGCTCACAAGGTTAATGGCCACTGTGTTCATTAGAAGTTGAAAACTTGATATTTAGCCCTACCACAGCTCCAAATCTCGTCGCATATATTCTTGGGGAAGATAGTCATGGCAGTGCCAAGGCGTAGCAGCATGGAAAGTCTATTGAGAAGAGAAACATTGGTGAAGAATTTTTTATGTAACAACCCAACGAAGATAAGCAAACCGAACACATAAAGCTTTTTTTTTTCTCCTTAACGTCTCGGTAGCATCAGAATCTCGTTTACCCTCCAGCATGAAGGAGTCACGCTTAAGAGAGCTGCACTTGGGGAGGAAAGAAAATCGAGAAACTGTGTCGGGTGTTCCGGGAAGAAGGTGTAGTGACTGCGAGCACTATGTCAATGGTCAAGGATGATTTGCTAAAGAGCGAAGATTAAAGGTACTGATGAGGAAAAAATCGACAGTGAAGAAATGGTGTGGTTTCTAGACAAAGATAGAACTTGTCAGCTGCAGAAAGCTTCGAACAAACCATAAGTTCGTGCTTCTCAGAGAAGGTAGCCTGGGCCCTAGCGATGGAGAACGAGTGTGTTGATTTCTCTTCCTCCCTGGCACCTGAACAGCTGTGCTTAGGAGAGGAGGAGAGATCAGGCATAAGGATTTTAGAGAGGGTTTTAGGGAGAGAGTTTATACATGTAATGACGTTAAATATCAGCATAGTCTAGGGCATATGTAGTTGTTTTAAGCGTGGTTACATCATTAAAAATTCTCCAAAACAATGAGTTTGGTTTCAATTATACTAACAAAATTTGAAAACTTTAACCCTTGAACTTTGAAGTTTGTTTCAAAACAGCCCTTGAAGACTTCTTTTTATTAAATTCATGGATAAAAATTGATGTGTTCGCATTAATATGGTTGCATATGTGAGCATATAAGTTGAATAAAATTATAACATATGCAAACAGAACAATTTTCGTCCACAAATTTAACCCAAAAAAAAAACCCAAGAAGTTTGGGAACAAACTTCACAGTTCAGGGGTTAAATGAAAGTTTCGAAGTTAGGGATAATTTTAGAGATTAACCTTTTAAGCACCGTTGTTGTACATATTTTTTTTACACTTCTTTATTTAATTTTTACTTTTTCCTTTAGTTTATTTTAGAGTTGGGTAATTGAAACAAAGACCAACCTCATATTTCAGGGGTATTTTTAATAATTAAACCTTTCAGCATTGCTCCTGTACATATTGTTACTTCTATCCGTTTACTTTTTCTTTTTTGAAGATTGTGCCTTGTGGATAGAAAATAAAAGACGTCTATTAGAAAGAATGTAATGCGGCCAAAAGCAAAAGAGATCGCAAAAGCCTCCAGGTGTAATTTAACTATACTAGGATAATTCAAAATTGCAACTTACATTATATGTGATTATCTCAACAACTTCAGCATTAGCAAGAACATGCATTGGAGAAACGACGTTACCATTCACCTGTAATTCCAATGTCACACATGAAAGGTTAAATCCAGTCTCCGAGAAACACATGCATGGTCCATCTATCTTGAGGCAAACGGAAAGGTCATCTTCCAGTCAATAGTTATGATATGACATTACCTTTGCAGCTACCATCTTGTTACCAATTTCCGTGTGTATCATGTATGCATAATCAATTACAGTAGCTCCTTTAGGAAGGTTTTTAATCTGCATTGAATGAAGACAATTATATTCATAAACTTAATAAACATGAACATAGAAAAGGTTTTAATGTTAGCCGTTTATACCTCTCCTCTAGGTGTAAAAACAAAGATTCTACTGCCTAATAAATCTCTGGTTACAGTGTCCACGAATTCTCTGGAGCTCATGTTACCAACAAACTCCTCTTGCCATTCTCTTATAGCATTGAGCCACCCAATCTGAAACAAATCAAGGACTCCATGCATGAAATTATCAACCCCAAACTAGTTCCTCAAAAGATTTATCTAACATCTTGAGAAATCTACTAGATGGAAAAGGTAAAGGAATACCCTGAGTGCAATGTTTGCATCACTAAGACAGGAAGCTTTCCCTCTTGAACTTCTAGAATTTGGCATAGAATTCCTAACTGGACTTGCAACCCCGCCCCCACAGTAATGAGCAGCAATACCTCTCTCAGCTATTAGGTCCATCTCCTCGGTTCTGATCTGCAAAATAGCCATTTTTTATGAAATATAAGATGCAACTGCAAACTAAAAACGATACATTAAGAAAAATGTTCTTTAAACTAAAAGTAAAGCAAAGAGAAATAAGCTAAAAAGAAACGGACGAAATGCAAGTCAGACGTGAAAAACCAGTCAAGCCAACAGGCATCTAGAATATTTAAATACCTGAACTTCTAGCCGGAACATACTCTCATAAAGGAATGGGATTACATTTGTGTGAAGACTTTGATAACCATTAGGTTTCGGAGTGGCTATATAATCTTTCATCTGTTACGGAGAATATGTCAATATTCACCAAAATACAAACAAATTTTCTAGAAAATTATAAGAGAAACCACAATTTACTCACAGCTCTAGGAATAGGCGTCCATATTCCATGTACCAGACCAAGAACATGGTAACAAATCTGCAGAAAAATCAATGCAAATTGATGGTTATTGTAGTCTTACAATAAATTCAACATCAGTGAATTTAATAGCAATAAAAGAAACTACCTGTTGTGGGCTACATAATGGTCCAACACCAATGCATGTCTTTGGTTGTATGATAATCCGAAGCTAGATTGAAAAGACAACAAATGTTATTAACAAGAAAGTGTGAAACCTTGAACAAATGGTAAATGAAATATTGAAGTAAAAAAAAAAAACCTGTGCAATCTGGTTAACTTCACTTATTGAACTTTGAGACTTGAGAACGGCTTTATAGATGCTGCAAAATGGGTGCCAATATGTTCCTTAACACTCCATAAGAATTCTAAATTTCAATTCGGACATAAGATTGCACATTGCAAAAAGGTGAAAGAGATAAATTTCAAGCAGAAATTTAAATGCTTATAGTATCTAGGGACTCGAGTATCATTGCAGCTCTAACAAAGCAGAGCAGAGCATCAAATCTTTTGAAAAAGAAGAAACCTTTTTCTTATTTATAAGCATAACCCAACCTTCTGAGAGGAGTATGTTATCAAACTGCTTTAAAGAGTTTACGAGGATAGTGTGAGCGCGGTGTTGAGTGAATAAAATTGAAACCGCAAGGAAGGCTTTCAAAGCTATACCTGTAAGGCTCCTTGGATACAGATCGAACTTCAGTTCTCACAGTCATAAGGTCTAGGAATTGATCTTCCTGAATCATTTTCGTCAAAATTTTCTTTGCCTGCAAGTAAGTTAAATGTAAATCTCATAGATATAACTTATAATAAAGATTACATTTTAGAACTCAAGTAAATATCTCTTCAATTGCAAATAATTGTTGTTGTGAGAGAGACAAAACAAACAATTACTAATATCCTACTTCTAGAAGAAACAAAGAAGCTAAAACAAAATAGTATATCCACATCAATCAGATTTCTTGAAACCCTTTCGTATGCAGAGAGAAGTTCCATTGCCATATTTGTTTTTGGCAACATTTACTTGTTAGAAATTTGATAAGACGGCTAAAAATCAATCTTTCTCCTTTCAGTTATTGGTGTTCAACATGCAGGTCTAACATTAAATCAAGGGAAAATTGCAAAAACCACCCCTAAAGTACGGAGTTCGTAACAATTAAGTCCTTAAACTTTCAATGTGAGCAATCACCTCCCCTAAAGTTTCAAAAGTGTTGCAATTAACGTCTTTAAGTTAATTTTAAGAGATTTTCACATGTGTGAAGAGGGTAAAATTGTCAAAAAAATATTTAATCTTTCTTTTGTCCCTCTAAAAGTCTATAACTAGATAATTTCATAACTTCTTACCTCTTATAAATTTATAATGAAAAATTTGTAAATTAATGGGTTTTGTAAATGTGTATATTTGTTAATTAATGAGTTTTTTCAGTATCATAATACTTTTCTTAGGAAGATTTTAAAAAATATGATTAATTATTAAAAATAATTCGAATCATTTTTTTCTTGACATAAAATATCATTAATTATTAATAAAACATTAAAGTAGAAAATTTCAACAACAAAAAAAATCAAAATTTTAACAATTTATTAAAAAGAATTATCGATTAAAAAAAATTTAATGTTTTTTTATTAATTTTTTTTTAAAAAAAATTCTTGAGAAAATTACTATGATGTTGAAACGATCCATTAATTAACAAATGCACACATTTAAAAAACTCATTAGTTTATAAGTTTTTCATTATAAATATATAAGAGGTAAGAAGTTATGCATTTCTTTTCTTCTTTTTTTTGACATAAAATATCATTAATTATTAATAAAACATTATAGTAAAAATTTCAAACGCTACAAGTAACCCAACAAAAAAATCAAAATTATAACAATTTCATTAAAAAGAATTATCGATAAAGATATATATTTTAATGTTCTTTAATTCAATTTTTTCATTTTAAAATTTTCTTCAAAAAATTACTATGATAATGAAAAGTCCATTAATTAACAAATATACGCATTTAAAAAAGTCATTAGTTTATAAATTTTTCATTATAAATTTATAAAAGGTAAAAAGTTGTGAATTTCTCTAGTTCTAGACTTTTAGAGAGACAAAAGAAAGACTAAATATTTTTTGGACAATTTTACCCTTTTCATACTTGTGAAAATCTCTTAAAATTAACTTAACAGGGTTAATTGCAACACTTTTCAAACTTTAAGGGAGGTGATTGCTCAAATTGAAAGTTTAAGAACTTAATTGTTATAAACACCATACTTTAGGGCTGGTTTGTGCAATTTTCACTTAAATCAAATATCCCAAAGGTAAATTATTCCATTTCAATTAAAAAAATTGAGTTAAACAATCTAGAGAAGTTAGGATCCAAAATTTAGACCTTTTGGTCAAAGTGATACTGTCTTAATCAATTGAATTTGCCAAAATTGGCATATTTCATTCTGATTTTCAATTCTAATATTCATAGAACACCCTTTTTTCTGTATCTTCTTCGTACTACTTCTATTATGGAACTTGAATTTAATTTAAATTGATTATCATTTAAAAGATTAACCAACCAATTCTAATGTAACTCAAATTTATTCCAAATACAGAATAGTTTCGTTGAACATAATATTATAAAATTTATTCTTATTCCATATTTTTTCATCCAATATATTTCCATTCTAATCTTATCTCATTTAAATTCCCATTTAGCAGTATAACCTTTTTATATTTTTAAAACAAAATAAAGTTGAAATATCAAATACCTTTTCGAAGACAACAAACTTTTTGAAGTCACGAGAGAAATTAACGAAAAAGATAACAGCATTACCTCTATCAATTCTTGCTCGTGTTCTTTAGAAAGATCTGCAACTCTTCTTTTGACCTTGGAATAATCTTCAGGATTGGTATACATGAAAGAAAGGTTTTCTAGTTCCGACTGCAACCATCATAAATAGAAAAAAAACAGTGGTAAGATATAAGAAAACTTTCAAAAGAAAATCCAAGATGTGAAGAGAAAAGCAGTTAAAAGAAATAAATGCCAAATTAAATTATTTCAGTCTGTTAATCAAATTCTTTGCTATCCAAGGTAAAGTTAGTTGGTTAACCATCTTAGAAAACAACAAAAAATCTACCAAAACATAAATAATAAATAACGGAGAGAATCAGGTAAAAAGATAACAGTGAGATAATTAGTCATACCTTGATCTGGTACATACCCAGTAACTTAGCAAGAGGAGCAAAGACCTGCAATGTTTCCCTTGCAATGCTGGACTGGACATGAAGCAAAAGTGTTAAATCTAGTGCCAAAGACAAGGTCAACAACCATATACTGTTAAAAGATAATATGCAACCTGCTTATGTGGGGGCATGTGTGAAAGAGTGCGCATGTTATGCAAGCGGTCCGCTAATTTGACAATGATCACTCGGACCTGAAACAAAAGTTCCCTTTGGTTTTAATAAAACTCATGAATGAAGGGCAACATATATAGTAATTACAAAAATATTACCTCTTCTGTCATGGCTAGAAACATCTGTCGCAGATCATCAGCTTTTACATCTTGTACTGAATTTCCTTCATTCTTACATTTCAACTTACCTAGTTTAGACACCTAAATGGACAGATAGTGAAAATAAAATAAGATACAAGTCAATTGTGACACTATTAAGAGGGCAAAGACCCCCACATCAGTAGTAACTAGTAAGACAAAAACAATTGAACTAACCTTAGTCTCGCCTTCAACAATGTGACGAACTGTAGCACCAAATTCCTCTTCTATTTTTTCAAAGGTAACAACATCTGTGTCTTCAACTGTGTCGTGCAGCAATCCAGCAGCAATAGTCTCCCAGTCTAATTGCTAACATAGAAAATACTCCTTTTGATCATGAACTTCAAACTAACGTTTATTTCTACTAGAAAACGATAAGAGAAAGTTATAAAAAACTTACAAGTTCCCCTAGAATTCGGGCAACCTCAACTGGATGAATAATGAAGGGCTCTCCACTACGTCTTTTCTGGCCATCATGAGCCTCAAAAGCAAGCTATACACAGACAAGGGGGGGAAAACCTAAGTAGTAGTACATAAAAAAATTGTGCTAAATTTTCCAAGTACAGTAGCTCACCTTTAGAGCAGTATGCACAAGTTCCAGCTCCTTAGGTGAGAGATAAGAGACAGAGGGCTTAAGGTCCTGAGGTTGGGGAGCATAAAGTTAGCAAAGTGGAAGGCAAAAGGGAAATTCCATCTTGAAGAGTGAAGTATAGAGTCACCACAGTCATCAGATTATATGTACCTCCCACAAACCTTCGGGAGAAGCCTCGTCGAAGGCATCTGAAGACAAGAACGAAGAGCAACAGAATTTCTTTCTTCTACAAATATCATGAAGCAGGCTCGATTTAAGCAATCTTCCAAGATGTACGTGATTGGTAACTTCATTGGAATACCATCCCCTAACATTAATGGTTTCAAATCTCTGAAATGTACAAAGGAATTACAGCCATTGTTAAATCTATAGAAAAATTGCTCAGAAAAACCTCTATCTGGGCATACAATTGAAGATTAGAGGCTGCAACATTAGTATGGTCGTAGAAAGATGCTACAGTTTCTAATTAGTATTCAATCGTTGTCTTCCTGTACTTCTATGAAATAGAATTGAAAGTAATGAATGTATAACTGATTCACTGTCACTTAAAATTTGAAAGAGGCTTATTTTACTTCAAACGCCAAAGAAATGCTTAAGTGGTATCTTATTGTTCGCAATGATACTTTCTGGCATGAAGGTATTCTCCCCCACCTGGGAAGAGGATTTGGGTAAGAAAAACTATACCAAAATCAAAAGGGCAGAATAGAAACTACAAACAGTCTTCAACGAAATGTAATACGCTGGCCATTAACTATTAAGCTCATAAAGCATTAACAGAAATGTAAAATGGGAAAATAAACGGGGAACAAAACATGATAACATTACAAGTGGATGGCTTCCACAAATGTTCCAAGAGTGGATAAGATACAAAACTCAGTACCTTGATATAGTATTATAGTGTTCCAATATACGAGAATCTTATTGACCACTAGATAAAAAAAAGTTACATATTACAATAAATAAAGTAACCTCTTGAATGGTCAAAATTCGTATAATTCAAGCAATTTCAATCCACTTACAGAATTTATTCTGCCTCTCTTGCCATTTGAGCACTGAAGAGAATGAGTGGTGCTCGCAAGAAAACCCGTCAAGACCCTGGGAGCCTTCCATGCACACGAGAGAATACTGCAATCATACCGGCCACTTCCATCGCCTTTCGAGAATTTACATATATTCACGCATTCTAAAGAAACTGCGAATTCAGAAAAATTGCCCATCATCATCACAAATTCTCTAAAAGCAAATATACGCCAAATTCCCCAACTAGCAATCTTGTTTCCAAGAACAAGAACCACCATCGGAAAACCACATAAGAAATAAAAGATTCAACAAAATCTCCCACCTAAATCCCCAAATTCAAATAACCTATAGCCATTTCTGAAGCAAAGAAACTTAACAGTAGAACTTCAGAAGGCGTGATTGTATCATACCTGACATCGAAGGAGCGGATGCCATCTCTAGTCAAAGAGATAAATCTCATTGAATCCAACTAGCATTAAATTAAAGAACGAAACAAGAAAAACACTACCAGCTAGTCCCGTCGCCGGAAGAAAACCGAGCAGAAAAAGAATTCAAAATCGGTGGCGGCGGCGAAATCTCATCAACAAGAAGAAATCAAAACGAAGAGGAAGAAGCTGAATCTCGTTCACGAATCGGAGATAGAGAATTAAGCAAAGGGAATTGAAGCGAAGAAGGCGAAGAGATAATAGTGAGGAAATGAAAAGAGAAATTGTGAGAGAGAGAGAGAGAGAGAGGTTTAGTTTCAGCCAAGGCCACACAAATGCCGTTCGATAATGATTTTATTTTTTAATTTTTTTTTAATAGAGAGTTTTCTTTGTTTTATTTATTTATTTTGTAGACAAATTGAGTTGGATTTAGTTTTCTTTTTAGTGGAGAGTTCCACTGCAACAAAACAAGCGTCAGCCGACGTGTAACGCCAGATCTGGTGCCCCTCAGACCCTTTTTACGACATGTCGCTGGTCTGATTCAGTTTTTTTTTTTTTTTAATTCTTTGAGTTAAATAGTAATATTTAGCTTGTTTTATATATTTAACTTTTCTTTCCAAAAATTATATATTTGAACCCCCAATCGATTTGTTTTTCTCAGAAGAAATAGCTTTTTTTTTTTCAATTCAACAAAATTTTAGTGGTTTTATATTTTAATATTAAACCAGTTCTACATCAATATCTCATGTATTCAATCTTATAAATTAGTATTTAACTCTAAAATTATTTGAGAGCAATAGTGTCATATATAGGATTTGTGATCGTCATCACCTAATTCGTATTGCCCTCCCCTAATTCGTACTCAATGCGTGTGTGTGTATATGTATATATGACTAACGTGTAGCATGATCATTGATGGTCTAGCAATTGCCTGAATCTCGTAATTTTTAACCCATAAAATCTCGTAACAAATACCATACTATAGTGTATCTATTTTGATCTTCAAACTTTTATATTGGTTATATTTTTATCTTTGAACTTTTAAAAATTACATTTTAATTTTTAAACTTTGAGTTTTGTTTCATTTTGGTTTATAATTTTTCACAATTTTAAATTTAGTCTTTCAAATTTGGAAAAAAAAAACTTAAAATTGATCCGTATAATAAATTTAAAGCCAAATCATATATAAAATGTGAGACATTTTTTAAAATTATAGAGGAATATGACAATTTTCCTATAGAAAAATAAGAAAAAATTGAAATTTAAAAAAAATAAGTTTTTTTGAAAATTCGAGAATCGAAATGGAACGATTTCAAAATTTATGGATTTAAAATTGAATTTTGAGATAGAGGAAAAGAAAGGAGAGGAAATGGAAGATGAATAGAAATAGACTAGGAATTAAAGTGATTTGAAATATGTAATACTTGTTTAGATATTGGTGTTTTTGATAGAAGTTATTATAAAAACTTTATTTGTATACTACTGTTAAGATGAAAATTGGATGGGATTTGATAATATTAAGATAAAATGTTCGATTTGATGTAAACGAGTAGGGGGATAAAATATTTGATGTGATGTAGATGAGGAGTTTGGAAGTTGTTGAGGATAAGTTGTATTTGATATACTGAAAACAAACAAGAGTTTAAGATTTGTCAACTCCTTCTCCTTCCTCTCCTCTCCTTAACTCCAAATATAATCACTCATAATTACACGTTCGGGGAAGAATAATGAAAATTATTACGAGAGAAATCAAAATTAGGGAGAGAACGAGAAAATAAAATGATTATGGAGAGCATGATTATTTATGTTTGGAATTAAGAAAATGATTACGAGGAGAATGGTTAATTGTGTTTGGGATGAAGTGAATGATATGGAGAGAATGATTAATTGTGTTTGGACGAATTGAATGATAATAAAGAAAATGAAATGATAGGTATGATGTGAATGAAAAACAGTTATGATGAGAATAAAAAGTTGTTAAGGGAAAAATATAAAACAATTAAGAAGAGAATAAAAATTGTAATTTTGAAAAATAATAATTATGAGATGAATAATTTTGAGTGACACACATATAAAAATATCTCTTTTATTTATTTATTTTTTCTTATTGGTGGTGGTCCAAACCTATACTAAAACGTGTATATAGAGAAATAGTAGACAATACGTACTTTTGATTAAATAATTCATTAGATATCTAATTTATTTTATTTTTTTAGACTATAAATTTATGGCCAAAATTTTTTTAGGTGAGAGTATTTTTCAGTTTCCTTAACTACCCTTCAAAAATTTTAATTTTCATACATTTTTTTTATAATTAATGAAAGCAATAATTATCTATTCAATCAATTATGCCTACTCTTTAGTAAGTTCGGCAACTACTTACCAAATTAAAATTCTCCCTTCCGATTTTTGTTTTTTTTATTCCTTTAACAAATAAAATTAAAATTTTTAGATCTAAAAAAAATAATAAAACCTTTTATTTTGAAAAAAATGATTTAATGATAATATTTATTTTTGAATTTGAAATATGCAGTTATCAATTTTTTTTTTTAATGATTCAATGATAATACCTATTTTTGATTTGAAATATATTGTCATTTCTCTTCAAAAATTAACTTTTTTTTTTTTTTTTTTTTTTTTACTTTCTCCATCGATTAATTTCTCCCAATTTTCCTAATTATTTGCAATGCCACAGATTTTCCTTCCAATTGTTGACTTTTCATTCATTACGAGCTATTTTACAAATTCGATGAAGAACATGGACACTAGATCGAGCTGCACTATTGATGATCTCACTACTACTTCGTCTTCCAACGTGATATCAACTTCCTGCCCGAGTTCATATTAAGTCATTGTCGTTACGAGGACAATAGCACTCTGAGAGGACTAAGATGTACACGTGGTGGTATGTATAATGACCGTTCTATCTTTATTGGTTGTATAGGTATATATCGAGATGTACAACATAAACACCTTAAACAACCCAGTTGTACAATGATTTGTTACTCCATCATTCCAGAGATGTAGATCACATAGTGAATTAAACAAAATTTGAAGATGGAGCTGTAAAAAATAAGTATTCGAACCTGAAATCTTGAAGGAGCATACATTCAGAACCTAAGCCATCAACCAATTGCGTCATCCTTACACAAAATTTAATTAATTTTAAAGTATTAAAATTAAACATTTATTTAAATGCCACAAATAAATAGACATCTTGTAAATCATTTCTTCTAATTAACCCATTTAAATAAGTGCTTTTTTCGGAGAAAATGTGAAATGTAAAATTCAAGGCCCAATTGTTGGTCGTTTGTTGGGCTGTTTTGTGGAAAACCACGAGCCTGTAATTATATTCACTTTAACTCTCATACGCACTTAGTGCAAAAATTAAAAAATCCCAATATAATGCAAGCTGTGGGGTTCGAACCCACGCGCACTTATGTGCAGAAGATCTTAAGTCTTCCCCCTTAACCTCTCGGGCAAACTTGCTTCATATTTTAATTTGCAGCTAGATTATTTATATTTATTACTTTCTCAACGTTTTAGACTTGATGCTCCACGCACTTATGTGCAAAGATCTTAAGTCTTCCTCCTAACCTTTCGCTAAACCTGCATCGTAATTTAATTTGCAACGATCCTGTCAAAAATTTAATACATATAATTCATAATTTATTTGCCAAAATCAGCATAGCTAAAAACCAATTGACAATGAAAGGAGTAGCTCAACTTATGTTATATATGGTTGAAGGACTATTCATTTACCGATACGAGATATTATGAGAACATCAACAGTCACGAAAGTTGCGGAGCATTCTCGGGGCTGGGGAAACATATTTGCACTTTCAGTAGTACATGGATGGCGGAGAGGTGTTAGTATTGCTGGCTGGCTATCTTTTCACTGCTGATACGGAAGTCATCGCAACCACCTGCTGGGTAATCTGGAATGGCCTGAACAAGTTGCTAATAATTTTATGAATAATTTATGAATTTCCAATTAACTACTATTTTAGAAAGTTAAATGTTTTCGCAACAATCCGAATCTTCTTCCATAAATTGAAGTTAAGTTGAATTGGAAGTTTCTATCTTCTAGAAGCATTTTGCATGTTCATCTCTGTCATTAAAAATTGATTTGCACTTCTAAATTCTTATAATATTTATATTTTTAGAATAAAAGTTTTTATTTTCTATAAACGACTAGAATTTCTTAAATAAATATTGAATGGAAATCGAGTCGGACTAAATACCACTTAAATAATTCCTTAGAATTAATAGTGGTCAATAGGTAATTTTGAAAGTTAGTACTTGGATTTATCATAAATAATAATCTTTAAATAAGAATTTTATTGTCTAAATATATGTCAATCCACATATTTTCTAAATAAAACCACTCCAATTTCGACTCAAACTAAATACATACCTAAATAATTCTTTTATATATATGTCATTCGATAAAGTTGGTTCTCATAACCCACAAAAAAATTATTTAAAAAAAAAAAGAAAAAAAAAAGAAAAAGAAACCATCATATATATATATACACATAGTTTATTCTTTTCTTTTCTTTTTTGTTTTGTGTTATCCCAACCCCAACCTCTCCCTCCCATTCAACACCCAGTTATCAGCTCTCTTGAACAGAGAAAAAAAAACACCATTATAACAATGGTCAAGCCAAGTCCGTCAGTTTTGCCCCAATCCTCATAAAAACAACCTTAATTAATTTGCAACAGCCTGGGCAACTTTGGATAGAGACTGTGCAATTTCACATAGCTGAATAAACACGGCATTCCTCTCCATCGCCAACATCGGCCCGGCCCCGCCCAATGCCGCCCCGCACGTACGAACATCAGTGATCGCCACACTGACCCATTTCTCCACATCGCCAAAGGCCTTCATGAGCAGATCAGCAGCAATGG
>JBBMEG010000022.1:13751562-13768637 GCA_037832605.1 Cyclanthera cordifolia
ATAGATCGGCGGGAAGAAATGCAGTGACATGAGCGCATGTTCGCCGGTGTGGAAAAGCGGCGAAAATCTCGTGGCTTGTGGATTATTAAACTTGGGTTTTACAGGAGCTGGATTTTTTTTTTTTTAATTGTTGTTTAATCTTATTGTTAAAACAGTTTTTTTTTTCACATATTACAACAATTGTAAACGGGTTCAAACCCGTGATATCATAGTCCTTCGACGTTCACTAATGTCGTTGAGCTACTACTCGTATGGCAATATTAAAAGAGTATTTGATTGGTAAGTTTTTTTTTCATAAACAATAAAATTAGTTAATGTTTAGATGTTTCAATTGAGATTTTAAGAGTATTTAGAATTAATATTTAATATTAAAATTCATTTTGAGTATTTAAAAGTAATGATTGTAATAAAAAAAATTGTTTGAATGTAGTGTTTAAGAGTATTTAAAAATAGTATCTAGTATGAGATTTTATTTTGAGTATTTATAAGTAATGATTGAAGTCAAAAGTTTGTTTTGACGTACTTTTTAAATGTATTTAAAATTAGTATTTATAATGAAAATTTATTTTGAGTATTTAGAAGTAATATATAGAATGAATATTTATTTTTAGTATTTACAAGTAATTATTGCAGTCAATAGCTCATTTTGATGTAGTTTTTTGTAAATATTACTTCTAGATACTCAATCCAAACATTTCGTAAGAAAAGAAAATGACGAACAACACTATTAATGTATAGCTATGAACTTAAAGATCATAAATTAGATTGAATTTAGAAAAAAAACAATAACAATAAAGATGTAAAGGTGTGATTGATTTTTCTTTGGCAAAAAAGAGTGAAGTAGAGAGGAGTGGATAGGTTAATAGTGGTTGAATACTGATGTTAATAATGATTAAATAATTAATTATTTGTTTTATGATTAGTGTTAGTAATAGTTGAGTAATATATTTGATGTAAAATTGATAGAGAACTTGACGAATGATTAAGAATAATTATCTACTACCAAATAAAAACGAGTGTTTTTTAAAGAGTAGTCGTTAACCGCACCTCTCCCACCATAAAAATTTAAAATTTGAAGTTATAATTACCCGATTAATTTTGGAAAATTTAAACTTCCTTTGACTTTTTTTTTTTTTATGTTTTGAAAAAGAAACTTCAACCCTATTTACAAGATCTTCTGTAAAAAGAACAATTAATATTGCCTAAAATAGAAACCAATAGATAAGTGTATGAATCTTACCGTCCAATCAACAAGCTTGAGATTGCCCTTCCAATCAAGAAACAATGTAACAAATCTCACTTTCACTAGAAAAATGCTTCCAATTTGCCCCCTTTCAAGTGAAGCAACCTTTAATAACACATGTAAACGAAACACAAAGGTCGTGTTTGGCTATGACCGGAAAAGAAATCAAAGAAAGTGAGAGTATATTAGTGATGCATGAAGTGAGAATTTGGAGGGTCAAACGATGGGAAAAGGATTATTTTTCCTTTCCTTCCCATCACATCCAATCACCTCAACACCTGCCTAAAGGTGGCACTTAGTCGTAGTCACTAGCGGTGCATGGAGTAAGAACAACAAACATATGTGTGGCCTTCAAAAACTTAAATCATGAGTGTGTTTAAGGAGAAAGAAAATAGAAGAGGAAGGAAACCGAAAGATATGAAGACAATGAAGAACAAATGAAACTTCTTTCTATTGTATTAAATTTTCGTTTCGCACTTGGCTTGATAGATTACAACAAAAAGGGTCCATCCTCTATTTATAAGAGAACAAAGTTTTTGCTAAAGTGTCCAAGCCTTTAAGAAGAAAAAACTACACATACTAAAGATAAAAACATAACTTGCCAGCTAACTTAAATAGTGTTAATAGTAGGTAAGGAGAGAACTAATATAAAAACATGTCTTAATATAAGACAGATAACCATCGGAAAACCTGGTCAGACTCGACCGTTAAGTGACGGTCTAGTTGTGCGTTGGAGTGCACAGTGGTGGCTTGTAAGAAAGTTTAACACAACAAAATGGTGACCGAAGCAAGATCGTGCACAGTGCGACAATGAGGCTTTGTGTTGGTTAGCGTTTGGCTACGTAAACATCTTTGGCGGTGGCGTGTTTCGTGCTTTTTCCAATGTTTTTTTTTTCTTGGGGTTGAATTTAAAATTATAGAAGCTGTTGTTTAAATCATTTCTTACATAATTTTTTTTATAAGATATAGGTTGTCAAACAAAAATTAAAACATTTAAAAATAATGGTTAGAATTTCTCATCAACTTTTGATATATTTATGCAATTCTAATTTTTTTTAAATTTTAATAAAAATAAATTCAAAATTAACCATGGTAACAAATAAAACTAAATAATTAAATCACAAGATTATCATTAAAAAAAATTTAAACATTAGAATTAAAAAATAAATACTTTTAATTAATTTAATAATTATATTTGAATAGAAAGTAATAGAAGAAGAAAAAAATCTAAGTATTTAAATAAAATTCTCAAATTAAAATAATTACGAAAACCAAAAAAATAATAATAATAAAGTTTTATGAATGATATATATATACATACATATATATTTATATATATATATAATATTTATAGCCTTATTAAATTATAAGATTATAATTGAAAATAACTAAATAAATAAATAATTGGAAAGAGATAATAAATAAAAATTAGTTAAATAATTATGCTTAAATTAAAATAAATATAAAATTGGACTTGAGATATCAAAATTGATTTTAATATGATTATAATTTAATAGAATATTATAGTAAAGATTAAAAGAAAATTAATTTATTAATATTACATAAATATCTTAAACGTGAGACATCATAATTAAAGGGTAATTATAAATTTAGTTCATATGGTTTGATGAAAGTTAAAATTTAATCCCTATAGTTCAAAAATCTAGAATTTAGTCCTTATAGTTTGGAAAAATCTACCATTTAGTTCTTTGATTTGAAAAATTAGAATTTGGTCCCTAAGGTCTGATAATTCTAAAAAATAGTCTGTCGTTCATAATTGTTGGCGAATAAAATACATAAAAGTTAGTTATTTTGTGTTTAATGATGAGAGTGTGAGATAAGTAATTGATTTGACAAAAAACACATAATTCATACATCACATTTACGTACTTAATTCGTTTACCATTTACAAATAACATCGACTATTTTTTAAATTTTATCAAATTATAGAAACTAAATTCTATTTTTTCAAATCATAGAGACTAAATTCTATATTTCTCCAAACTATAAGACTAAATTCTACATTTCTTTAAATCATAGAGACTAAATTATAGTTTTTAAATCATAGGGACTAATTTTCAACTTTTATGATATTACAGGGACTGAATATATAATTTAACCTTAAATATATTTACAAACTAAAAAAAATTAGCAATTAAAAAAAAATAAACAATCAATAGAATTATAATTTCGAGATATTTTTTTTTTACGAAACAAAAATAAAAAAGAAAATAATTACAAGACAGAAAGTGAAAAATAAAGTTAAAAAAAAATGAAAATCAATTTACAAATGAAAAACAATTATATTATGATAAATTAGATATTATTAACTTCATTTTTTCTTAAATGTAACTTCAAAATTATTATAGACGTCAATTTACATGTATTAAAATAATATAGAAAAAAATTATATCAAAATAATATTTTTAAAAATAATAATTTAAGAGATAAGAACCACCTATATATACATAATGGTTATTCAATTGATGGATAATACATTTTTAAATTAGAAAATTATAACATTATTTAAATAAATTAGATGTTTGAAGAAAAAAAAAACTCTCAAGATAAAATAATTAGAAGATACAAATTCACAAATATTAATAAAAGTGCACAATAAAAAAAACTTAATTTAAAAAAAAAAAACCAAAATTATTTTAATTTCATGGGACAAATATTATTTTCCCTCAATAATTTGAAAATTTTGTACAAATGAAATACCATATACAATTGAAAAATGTTTCCTTCTATTATATTTATAAGAGACAAATTGACTATTTCTTTTTGTCTGATGTTTATTATTAATCACGTGATCCCCTCCCCCGTTACCGTACAAAAAACGTGACAGCATTTAATTCCGCGTGTTTGTCTCAGATTTTATGGAACAGTTTTTTTTTTAATGTTTAGTAATAATTTGTTTGTTTGAAAATTTTGGTAGAGTGTGTTGACGAGGGTGTTTATTGAGAAATTATGAAAAGTGTATTGTTTTTTTGTATGATATGACATTTATGAATATATTTAATCAAGAATTTTTTTTTTTTTTTTTTTAAATTTTATGTTATTTCAAATTTCAAATTGTTATTAATATTGAAGATTTTTTGCATTTCTAGTTTAAGAAAGGATATAAATGATCATATGAATTAATAAATATTTTAAAAAATTAAAAATAAAATATGTATTATCCAATTTGAATTTAATTTATAAAATATATTTTTAAATTGCGAATTTAATTATAAAATTAATGTTAATTTAGTAATACGAAACATATTTTGTAAATGGTTAATTTCATTATGAAATTATTATTGAAAAATTACAAAAAGATTTTTTTTTTATTTAAAAACTAATTTTCAAAATATAGATGAATGATAATAAAGAGAAAAAAATTATATATACTAAAATAACAAATTTCAAAATTAAAGGAAAAAAATTAGGAAAAGTGAACAAAATTATTTAGAAGGAAAAATGTTTAAAACAAAATGAATAGTTTTTTTTTTTTAGGAAAATAAGTTAAAAAAAATTAAGTGGTAGGTGACGTAAGGAAGACTTTAATACATATTCAAATAATTATGAAATATAAAATTGATTATCAAATTATCATCTAATATAATTTTGTAAAATAACAAAATTTTAAATTAAAAAGATTAAAAAAATTATTTTCCAAACAAAAATTATTTTCCAAAATTAATGCTTTTTTTTGTTTGAAAAATAAGTTTTAAAAAAATGAATATTAGGTAAGGCGTTGTAACTACATGAAGAACCAAATAAAAATTTTAATTGTTTTAAAATTGCTTATTCATTTAATTATTAAATTAATTATCAAATTACCATCGAATATAAAATTGATAATCAAATTTAATTTTAAAATTTGTTATTAAATTACCATCAAACTTGTTTTTAAAATACGAAATTAATTATAAATTACAAAAAATAATTCTACACTAGAAAATCTATTTCTAAATATGAGATTTTCTAAAATATGATAGGAGATAATAAAAAATATTATACGTAAATATATATTAAAAAAATTAATGAGAAAAAGAAAGGTAAGAAATCAAATTTAAAAAAATATAGGACAAAATTGGATTTCAATTTATTTTAAAAAAAAATTAGGTTTTCAAAAAAAAATTAATATGTGCTAAAATCTGAAATAAATGCTGAAATTGAAACGTTTGAAAAAAAAAAAAAAACCAGAAACAGAGGCATGTGGAGCCACTAAATCTACTTAGGGGAACACCTCCCAAGGCGCAAGCACCAATAATTGAATGATTACTATCAAATAAATAATAACTATTATTATTTTCTTGACAGAATATTTATTATTATGTTGATGAAAAAGAATAAAAAAAACTTTTTCATAGACGTAACTATTTTATTTGCATCTAAAAATTTTAATGGAGTTAGAAGAAGATGAAACAAAAAGCCAAAGAGAGTATAACAGTTCTGGTTAGAAATGCACTCCATTCATAGTTCTAGTCTCTGGCCACCCATTTTATAACTAAAAGAAATAAATAAATAAATATATATTTATTTATTTAACTCACCAAATTTTAATAATATTCAATTTTTGTTTGTATTGATAAAACATTTTGATTGTGTAGATAAAAAAAATAATCATTAATGAGAAAGAGAATGAGAATGATTATGTGAAGAATGATCAATTGTATTTGTGCTTAAGAGAATAATTATAGAGAGAATGATAATTATGTTCGAGGTAAGAGAATGATAATAAAAAAAATAAAATAATAGATATGACGTGAGTGAAAAATAGTTATAAAGAGAATAAAAAGTTGTTATGGGAGAATTGAAAGTAGTTAGTCAGTGGCCCGAAAATAGGAAACATTTTTTGTAGCATTCTTCCTTTTATTAATGTTGACTCAAACACCCCTAACTACGCGAATGATTAGACTAATTTCAAATTGTAATATATGGATGGATTAGTCATTTTGATAATTGTATAAAATAAATTTAGAGTAAATTATAATTTTAGTTCTTATGATTTGATGAAAGTTAGAGTTATGTAACTATGGTTTGAAAATCTAGACTTTAATAATTTTAGTTTGGAGAAATTAGAATTTAATTCATATAATTTAAAGAAATAGAATCAGTTCTTATTGTTTGATAAAATATAAAAAATAATTCATGTTATTTGTAAATCGTATGTGAATTAAGTCGGTAAATTCACGCTCTAATAATTATACACAAAATTAATCACGTTGTGCGTATTTTATTCATCCACAATTATGAAACTATTACTTTTAAAATTTTACTAAAAAAAAAAAAAAAAAAAAAAAAAAAAAAAAAAGTGAGTCTCGGAGTTATTTAACAGAAAGCAGAGACAGAGAAACGCCAAGAAGAAGTCATCCATGGAGAAAATCGAGCACTCAACCATTGCCACTAATGGCATCAACATCCACGTGGCTTCCATCGGCTCCGGTCCGGCAGTGCTATTCCTCCACGGCTTCCCGGAGCTCTGGTACTCATGGCGCCACCAGCTTCTCTTCCTCGCCTCCAAAGGCTTCCGCGCCATTGCTCCCGACCTCCGCGGCTACGGCGACTCCGACGCTCCGCCGTCTCCCTCCTCCTACACGCCTGAACACATCGCCGGCGACCTCATCGGCCTCCTCGATCATCTCAAACTCGATCAAGTTTTCCTCGTTGGCCACGATTGGGGCGCGATGATGGCCTGGTACTTTTGCCTTTTCAGGCCCGATCGAGTCAAGGCTCTGGTCAATTTGAGCGTCCATTTCACTCCTCGGAATCCGGCATTCTCACCTCTAGCCGGTATTCGGCGGTTCCTCGGCAACGATTTCTACATTTGTAAATTCCAGGTAATGGTGATTGAATCTATGATATTCATCTAATTAGGTCTGTTGATGAACATCGCTGAATATGGATTCTGTCTAATTAGTCTCTGAAGCGTACGAGTTCGATCGAATTAGGTCAATTTATGAACATCGCTGAATACGGATTCTGGCTAATTAATCTCTGAATTGTTCGATTTCAATCGAATTAGGACAATCAACGAACATTGCTGAATATGGATTCTAGCCAATTAATCTCCGAATTGAATATTGAATTATTTCAATCGAATTAGGTCAATTAATGTACAGTTAATTGTGGATTATGGTACAGGAATATGGAGTAGCGGAAGCCGATTTCGGATCTGTAGATACGGCGACGATGATGAAGAAATTCCTAACGATGAGAGATCCAAATCCTCCGATTATACCGAACGGATTCAAAGTTCTTCCAACTCCAGAAACCTTACCATCGTGGTTGACAGAAGAGGATATCGATTATTTCGCCTCCAAATTCTCGAAAACAGGCTTCACCGGCGGATTCAACTACTACCGCGCCATGGATCTGTGTGGATTCACAATCGAAATCTAATTTGTGTGTTCTTGTTATTAGAGATGAAGAGAAAAGCAATCGATCTGTGTTTTTGTTGCAGGACATGGGAGCTGACAGGGCCATGGACTGGATCGCAGATCAAAGTTCCGACGAAATTCATCGTCGGCGATCAGGATTTAGTGTACCGATTTCCAGGTGCGAAGGAGTACATTCACGGCGGCGGATTGAAGAAAAACGTACCGCTTTTGGAAGAAGTGGTGGTGATTGAAGGAGCTGCTCATTTCATCAACCAAGAAAGAGCAGATGAAATTAGTTCCCACATCTATGATTTCATCATGAAATTCTAATTTGTGAAGATTATACTCTCAAGTACAACCATGAAGAAAAACCAAGAAAAAGCAGAGATGAAATAAGGTAACTCTCAATTATGACCCATTAAAAACTTATGATTTGTCAATCTTCTTTTGTTTTGTTTGGCAAAGCTCTCATCCCTCTATCTTTATAATACCTACCCAATTCAACTTTTTAATGTCATAATCATGGGCTACCTTCCAATTCAATGGGCTGTCTTGGGGTTTTTTTTTTTTTTTTTTTTTTTTGAAAAATCAATTTAGTTGTACTTTGATCTAAGGTAATTTGTCTGAAAGGATGTAGGATGTTTGGTCGACTAGTATTTCAAATTAGTATTTATTAAACATTTAAAAAAAAACTACATTCAAATCAATTTTTTATTCGAATTGTTACTTTTAAATATTTAAAATAAATTTTCATTTTAAATACTAATTTTAAATATTCTTAAAATCTACCTTTGTTTTTTACTGTAATTATTACTAATTTTTATTTCTATATACTTTAAATAAATTTTAATTCTGAATACTAATTCTAAATATTCTTCAAAACTACATCCAAACAAGTTTTGAATTGCAAGCGATACTATTCATTACTTTTAAATATTGAAAATAAATAATCATTATAAATACTTATTTTAAATACTCTTGAAAACTACATCCAAACATCCCTTAACACATATCAAAAATATAAAAAAAATTTAGCTGAATGTTTTTTTTCTAAGAAATGGAATTCATTTGGTTATTTTATCCTCATTTTTTACACTTGTTTTATATTTTTTTTGTAATTGAATTCATAATTTTAATGTTAGTTATTCAACTTTGAAATTTGTTTCATTTATTACTTGAATTTTCAAAAATTCACATTTAATTCTTAAACTTTTAGGTTGGTTCGGTTTCCATTAGTGAATTTTCAAAATAACTTAGAATTAGTCTTTATTATTATTTTTTTTAAATTACAATTTTCTACAAATCTTTTAAATATGAACATATTTTATATTTGATTGTATTAATAGTATTGAACTAATTTCTAATTCTCTACCGATACCAATTTTAAGTTTTTTTTTTTATAATAAAATAAAAAGATTAAAATTGGACCTTTGGAGTTTAAATACTCAAAAGAAACAAATGTCAAAATTAAAAAATTAAAATTAAACCTTTAAAAATTTAAAGATTAAAATACAATAAATGCCAAAAATTTATGAATCAAAATCATATTTTACTCAATTTTTTTTCTACCAAACCTTTCGGAAAACTGATTTAAGAGGTGTTTGGTGATGTTTATTGAATGAGATATTGCTATTTAAATTGATTTTTATAATAGTTATAATAAATAAATAGAAGTGTGGTGTTTGATGTTTTTATTGAATGAGATAATGGTATTAACATTGTATAATAAGTAAAATAAATATATAATAGCATGTTTGGCATAAGAGAATGAAATGGAATAAAATGATAAATGAAGAAAAATAAATATAAATTAGTGATCTTTTTTGTCCTATGGTACAAAAAAGAGTTCAGTTAAGGCCTTTAATGAATAAATATGGTGTTAACGAATATGAATTGGATCCCGTGTCGTTGTCGCTTTCAACCTATAAGTCCATCGAGCTCGTTCATACTTGTTGGCATGTTATTTATTAGGGAGTGAGTTTCAAGATTTCAAACTCATGTATTAATTATATTGCACGTAGTTTAAGTTTAAGTTTATTTAGTAAACTTGATAATTAATATATTAGAGATATTAATTTACTATTTATTAGATAAATATTAATAAGAAATTATAAATAAATATTGGATAATTATTTATTAAGAGAAAATTAATATGTTGGACATATTAATTGTATTAATAATTATTGGATAATTATAAAAGAAAATTAATATATTAGATGTACTAGTTAGACATTTATTTATTGATGAATAATTTATTGGATATATTATGAATTTACATTTATTAGTTAAATATCAATTAAAAATAAATAAAATAATATATGAGAAATATTTAGAAATTCAAAATTCCCTTTCCATGTAAAGAAACTTCGTCCCTTTAGGAGGGATGATAATTTCGAATTTCACCCTAAGTAAGAAAGGGAAGATGAAATATTTTTTTGGGAGAATTACATAAACCATCCCTCAAGTATGATGTTTATAACATTTAAATTCTCAAACTTTCAATTTGATCAATCATCTCCCTTAAAATTTGATA
Source organism: Cyclanthera cordifolia (assembly GCA_037832605.1). Classification (NCBI taxonomy): domain Eukaryota; kingdom Viridiplantae; phylum Streptophyta; class Magnoliopsida; order Cucurbitales; family Cucurbitaceae; genus Cyclanthera; species Cyclanthera cordifolia. The sequence continues at coordinate 13,761,707 of JBBMEG010000022.1, forward strand.
ACCGTTGCAATTAACCCTATTGAGATAAAATTGAGAGATTCTCACAAGTGTGAGAAGGGTAAATATGTTTTATAATTTTTTTCCTATTTAATTAATAAATAAATTATTTACTTTTTTTAATAAAATTCCATCTCTTTCGATATATCTACAAAACTCACACGAATAAACTCAAGAAACTCCATCTCTTTCTTCTCCACAAATGCCATACAACAACACCAACAACCTTAAAGCTTGAAAACTTGCATCTTCTTTCTCCGTTGTTATATAAAGTGTTGATACCGAAAAATGAAGTAAATCGAATCAATTGTTGATTTACTTTATTAGGAACGAGAAGCTTGCAAAAAGAAACAAAATTAGGCACACTGGTATGGTGTGATCCACATGGCCTTCGTTGCCTATGTCAGTAAGGTGTTTAGAGAGTATTTGAGGGAGATAGCTTTGGAACTTAGAACGAATTAGTTGTTAGCGTAGTTCAGCTTGGATTCAAATTGAGAAAGACTTGACATTTTATAGCAGTCGAACTTGTAACCGCTACAACTCACTTAATGACGGCTTAATGGTTAGCCGTTCAAACGTCAGCCATTAAGCCGAGAATGAATACCGAGTAACTCTTGAGCGTTACCCTAAGAGGTGTAATGGTTTTGTTTTGGAGGTTACTTGGACTCGACCAACTTTTGCGGGTTCTCATCTCCACGGCTGACCCCTTGAGGGTGTGGGCCTTCTCAATCTAACTCCAGGACGTTACGCCTAATAGGTGCAACGATCCTAATTGTTACTTGGACTTGGTCGACTCGTCCACAGAAGAGTCTTAACCTCCATGGCCAACCCTCTTGGGGTTGACCCACTCGATTAATCTCCTTGAAGGTCGACTTTGGTCTCAGTCAACCTTGTTGGTTCTTACCTCCACGCCTCGCCCCTAAAATGGGGTTCTGGTCCTCTCGGTGTAACTTTTAATTGTTATCAACGAATCCAGTCGTCACTTTGGAATTGATCGACTCCTAAGGAAAGTCCTAACCTCCACGGCCGGCTATCAGGGAGATCAAAACCTTCTCATTGTAACTCCTGATCATTGCTACCGGTCTTAGGGGTTACTTGGACTTGGTCGACTTGTCAAAGAAATAGTCCTAACCTCCATGGCCAACTCTCGTGAGGTTTGCGCATACTCGAACGATCTCTTTGGAGGTTGACTTTGGTCTTGGTCAACCCTTGCGGATCTTTACCTCGATGACTCTCCCCTAAAAAAGGGCCTTGATCTTCTCGGCATAACTCCTGGCCATTATCAGCAGATCCAGCCATCACTTGGACTCAGTCGACTTCTAAGAGAGAGTCCTAACCTCCATATATGGCCCTCGGGGAGTCAAAGTCTACTTTGGACGACCCCTGGGAGGGGGCCGAACCTCGTTTGGTCGACCCTCGAAGGGCCATGGCCTCCTTTTGCTGACCCTCGGGTGGGGTGGATTGGGCTTGGCCGACCCGGGGTTCGGGCCTTGTTTGGCCGACCCCTAGGGTGTCAAAGGCTACTTTTCCCGATTCTCGAGGGGGGGGGGGTCAAAACCTACTATAGCCGACTTTTAGGGGGCTGGAGTGGTCTTGGCCGCCGACCTTCAGGGGGTTGGGGTGGCTTCGACTACCCTCCGTGAGGGTCTCGACCTTGTCCTTGTATTCTGGAAAATATTTTACCTATAACATAAAAGGGCTAAATATGGACAGTTTCTCAGATCTTGAGCATGATTCTTGTGACTTTGTTGAAGTTGATCTCACCGGTAAATATGGCAAAGTATTGCCCTTCTAGCATGAAATTTTTGGGGAAGTGAGCTTAAAAAACAGTATAAGGATTTGAATTTCTTGCATTATCTGGGCTGCCCATTTTGTTATTTTCTACAAATTTGCTTCCTCATTTGAAACATTTTAATGGATTTTTCTTTGTTCCCCACTTGTTTTTTGCAGCAACATTGCATTTGATGAATATGAAGGAATTGGGGTAGCTTGGAATCTAAGTGAAATTATACTATGAAATGGAGTTTCTTGGGTTTATTGGTGTGAAGCCAGTTCCTCATGTTGAAAAGATGGAATTTTTTTTAATTAAAAAAAAAAAGTTTATTTATTAATCAAAGAGAGGAAATATTATAGGACATATTTACCCTTCTCTCACATAAGAGAATCTCTCAATTTTAACCTAAAGAGGTTAATTGCAACTTTTACCAAATTTTAAGGGAAGTGATCGATGAAATTGAAAGTTTAGGGGTTTAATTATTACAAACAACATAGTTTGTGTAATTTTTTTTTTTTTTTTTTTTAACAAAATATTGTAATGTTATTCCTAATATCTTTTAGTATTAGATATTAAAATATATCATTATTTTATAGTTTGAATGTCTGTTTCGACTATAAATAAGAGGCTTGAAAGATCTTTATAATTATCTCTCAAACTGAAAACACTAGGTAGTTACTTCAAGATCGTTCGGGGATTATTCGATCCTACTTAACATAAACATCCGATAGACTATATTAGAGACGTTATTCAATGTGAGTATGAATTTCTAACAACAAGTGAGTCATATACAGTAAATGCATGTAGATTAATTAATCATAATTTTTTGTTATCAGATGCTTCCGCCGCGTTTAGAAACATACTCTTATCCTATATTCATAACACTTTGCACTTAATATTTTATTAAATTATTAAATAAAATAAAACAAGATTTTTCATGTATAGCAAAAAACCCAAAGAAAAAAAATGAATAACATATTTTTAAAGTAATTACATTTATAACACAAAAGTGCTCCCGTTTAAGTGAAAAGACTAAAAAGTCATTGCATCTATCAATTTCATTTTTGTCTTTAGTTTATCACTCTCATTTCTATCAGTTCGTGATAGTCTTCAATCAGTTTAAATGATAACTCAATCAGTTGGTTGATAGTTTTCAATCAATTTAATGACAGGCTTCAATCAATAATTCATAGTCTTCAATCGTCAACTCATTTGATAACCTTAAATCAGTTGGCTAATATCTTTCAATTACTCTGCTGATACTCTTCAATCAGAATAACGTACAACAACCTTCAATAAGTGCTTGAAGTACAACGGTGCCAAGGACTATTGTACCTCGTATGAGAGGCCACTTCGGAAGAGAAGAAGAAATGAGAAATTGAGGGGAAGAAAAAAAAAAGAAAAAAAAAAGAGAAGAAGATGAGAGATATGGTTTAAAAAAAGAAAATAAAAACCGGAAAGAGAAAGGGTTATATATGAATTATTAAAAAAAAAAACTACAATTCTAATAGACAAAAAAAAAAAAAAAAACTATGAGAATAAATCTCCAAATAAAAAAAAAAAAGTTTAAAATTACTCACATGCTAAATTTGAAATTAATATTATCGCAACAAGATTTAATAATCTAAACAATTTTAATGCAAGCAAATATAAAATGTAAAAAAAAAAAAAAAAAAAATTATATAAATAGTTTTAATAGTTTTTGTGTGCGTTAAATTTAAGGACTAATATTGACATTTTGTTTGTGAATGAAAATGAAACAAATATAAAGTCGTGAGATTAAAAAGCAAACATTTGAAAGTTTGAATTTAAAAATGAAACAAAAATTCATAATTTGAAGACCAAAAATCATATTTTAACTGAAGTTTTATTATATTTTAATAATTAAAGTTTGGCATACTACGATAATGTTTTTTTAATATAATTCTTACACTAGGTCTATAATAATACAAAATTTTTATTTATAATAATCTTTTAAGTTAGGGTGCTTTTATGTTTTTAACTTTTCTTCGTAATAAAATATTATTAAATTCAGTTTTAATTAAAATTAACTTCAACAATATAATAAAAAAAAGTTTGAATCAAAATAATATTTTAACTAATAACAATCTTAACAAATCCATTATTCAATTGATAAATTACACAATTAATTATGTTTGATTTTTTTTTTAAATTATTTAAATAAATTAAATATAAAAAAAAAAAAAACTTAAAAACAAAATATTAAGAAGAAATACAATGCAAAATATTAATAAAAATGAATATACACACTCCATAGTTAGGGCTTCCAGTTTCAGTCTCCGCCGGGCAGACCAGATCCCTGCGAGCGGTGTGGCATTACATGTACCGGACCGAGCCGTTCTTCTCCGAACTCGACCATCGTTTCTTCCTCTCAACCTTCATCGCTTTTCCATTTGATTACCTATATTCGGTGGACGGAGGCGAAAGAAATGGCGGAGGTCAGCAGCACTGGCAATGAAATTTCTCCCAACAATACCATTTACATCAACAATCTCAACGAGAAAATCAAGCTGGAAGGTATTTTCGAAGCTTTTTTTCCTTCAATGATCTGAAATCCGCTGTGGTTTTTATTTTTATTTTTATTGTTTACTTCTTGATGAGAGCAGAATTGAAGAAGTCGCTGAACGCGGTGTTCTCGCAGTTCGGGAAGATTCTGGAAGTGCTGGCTTTCAAGACCTTGAAGCACAAAGGACAGGCTTGGGTTGTGTTCGAAGAAGTCTCTTCCGCCACTAATGCGCTTCGACAAATGCAGGGATTTCCTTTCTATGATAAGCCTATGGTAAATGTGATTACTAGCCTTGCCGATTGTGCGAGTTCTCTTTTTTTTTTTTTGGTTAAATTCGAGGTTTAGATGAAGGTTGCACTTATTGAATCTTGCTGTGAAATGATGGCTATTGTTCGTACTTCGTAGAAGCACTTATTTAATGAGTCGTTGTGGCGATTAAGGTAGTATGCTGATAATTTCTACTGAGCAACCAAATGGGAATTTTGTTTGGATTATAAATAATCTTATCTTAGAGATTTACTCGCACATACCTGGTAAATAACTTGATTGCTTGCAGATATTTTCTGTATTGATGTTGTGGTCTACTATGTATATTCATTCATAGCTGATTTCATTTTGGTAAGGTTTAAGAACAATTAAGTTATTGTTTGAATGAACCATCTTCATGCAAACCTTTTCCACATTTTCGCAATTATAGTTTTTATTCTCTACTAACTAGTTGAAGATCAATATTGTAATTTTTTATTATCTTTGTTTGCTATCAAATCAGCATGCTCTCTCTTGTAATTTCATAAATATAGTTAATTTTTTTTTAATTAAAAAAAAGCCTAGTGGTCAAAAGTACATTAAGAAATCAAAAGGTTCGGATTAAATCCAAGGCGGCCACCTATCAAGGAATCAATTTTCTACGAGTTTCCTTGACATTCAAATGTTGTAGCCTCAGACGATATTTCTCGTGAGATTAGTTGAGGTTCGTGTAAGCTGACCCGAACACTCATTGAGGTCATTGGATTTGGAGTTGAGGAGATGAGAGGATGGAGCAGGTGTTGAAAAATTCCAACTCCTTGTTTGTTTTTAGTACATCACCACAACTCCTCATCAACGTCACATCAAACCTTTTATATAATCATATCAAATCCCATCTCATTTTTATCTTTTTTTTTCCAACTTTAACTTAATATACAATGATTACAAACAAAAAATTAATATAAAATAAACATCTCCCCTCCTAAACACCAATACCATAGCAAGGTTTTTGTAACATCTCTCCAAAACTCCAATCTCCAAACAAGTACTTCATACCTCCATATCCCTCCCCTTTCTCTTCCACTTCCTCTCCTCTCCTCTCCTCAACTCCAAAATCCAATCAAGCCATGGATATAAAATAAATAAATTAATATATATTGTTTGAATGAGCAAGCTGATAAGACCTCAACCCTCAAAGTATATAAACGTAGGGCGAAATAAACATTGTAATAGGCTAAACAAGAAGGCACGTGAGAAGTACATAGGCGGGCGGTTTAGACAGTTATGGTAGTTAGAAAAGAAGGCTATATTAGAGTGAAGGGGGGTTAGGAGTAAAGCATTCAAAAATCATTCTTGTAAAGGCAACTAAGGATAATAAAAGGATTCTTGTTCTTGGATTTGATATCCAAATTGATTGACTCCATCAATTTGGTATCAGAGCCGGTCTCGAATCATGGCAGGGAAGGGGGAAACCCGACTCAAACAACTGGAGGAGATCGTGGAGGAAGCCAACACAAAGAGGCAGGAATTGGAGGGTAATTTGAAAGCGCAGATGACAGAATTGGAAGGCCGATTGAACGCTCAGCAGAAGCTCGGGATGGAGACGATGAAAGGGGAACTAATAGCGCAGCACCACGCCGGGCTGGAAGCAGTCAAAGAAGACCTGTCGGCGATGATCGCGCATCTCCTGCGACGGGAATCGAGCGAAGAATCGGGCTTGGTGAGGGAGGCGATGGCGGGAGAAGGGCGCGGAATGGCGGCTCGCACGCGATCGGAGACAGCAAGGGCTCGGGCGGCGATCACGAACACAGCGTTTGGCGGAAATACAGGGTCGATGGCGAACGGCGTAGGAGTAGGGACGGGTCTGGGCACGGTCGCGGGTACGGGGCCAGGAGGAGTTGGCGCGAACACGAGCGCGAACGCGGGCTTTGCAGGCGGCGCAGGTTTGACCGTAGGGGTAGGTGGCGGAGGCTCGGGCGTTGGCGTGGGAGGTGGTGCGGGCGTAGTACGAACTGGAGTGACAGGGGCAGGCGACGGCTTGGGCGTGGGGGTCGTAGGCGGGGCTGGTACGAGAGGGGCTGGGAACTGGCACACGAACAGGTGGGGAGAAGGCGCGGTGTTCGGGGCCGGTGGGCTTGGAGGGGCCGGGTCAACCGATTCGGTGAGGGGAGAGCAGATTGGATTCGGCCAATTTGCCGGGCAACCGGGAAACGGGCAGCGGGTGAGTTTCCAGGCACCGGTAAACCGAGAAGTGCCCTTGTTCGACATGAGACTCCGGAAATTGGAGGTACCAATCTTTAAGGGCGCAGTTGATGAAGACCCAATCGGATGGCTCCATCGGGTGGAGCGTTATTTTGTAGTGAATCGTTTGACAGAAAGCGATAAAC
>JBBMEG010000022.1:13787907-13800378 GCA_037832605.1 Cyclanthera cordifolia
ATAGTTAAATTATTTGAAAATTATTACATAAATTCGAAATTTTAAATATGAAAAATTACCATATAAGGTCATCAAGGACAAAAAAATGATTGGAATTAAAATCATTTATGTATAAAAATCTATTTAAATATATTTACAATTAAAATCGATTTGGGATGAAAAATTAATTCAATACTGTTAATACTTTTCAAACAATGAAAAATAAAAGCGCGAAGATAAAAGAATACGATAATTTTTTTAAAGAAAAAAAAAACATTAAAACAATTTTAAAGACCGATTTCTTTTTTTTCTTTTTTTTTTAAAATTTTGCTTTAAGTTCAAAAAAATTGTATTTTATCATAAAAATCTTTTTTTTTTTTTTTTTGCAATTTTAAATTTCAATTATATTGGTCACCAATTTGACTAAAGAATGTATAAACTAGCCATTTACCCAAAAAAATCACAATTTATAGATTTCAAAGTAAATGAACTAAGATGTTAAAGAAACCAAATTAAATTAAATTATTAAAATTAAAAATTAAAAAAAAAAAAAAAGTTTGAGAATGATAAATAATGCTTTGACGGAAAGGGTTGGAGAGAGTCAAAGTTGGCTAATTTGAATTTTCCAATTGGCATTGGTCAACTAATAATAAACAAATAGATCAAAAAGAGAAAAGCAACCTTCCTTTTTAAAATTTATTTAAAAAGAACAAAAACAGTAATAATTAAACCATGGTAGCAAGTGGGATTGTCTCTATTCCTCCAACCCAATTTGGTCAAGTAAATTTTGGGTTCATAATTTAAGAAACAAAAAACAAAAAACAAAAAACATTTTTTTTTTTTTGAAGTTACAATATTGGGGGTGGGGACTCAAACAATAGATCGAATATATGATGCCCTGAGTTATGTGTCAGAGTTATGAAATATGCTTTGATGACCCACGTCCTGACAAGTCATGATGTAATCGAGGAGGACGGTATATCATCCATCACACCAAGAAGAGTGTTTAATTGTGTCAGCTGGATGCATCAGGAAGCAAAGCTGTCAAGGTGTCAGTGTCAAGGCTTAGTGAGGGCACGATGATGCCCTGAGTTATCCCGTTGATGTCAAGGTTCACTATGGATTTTTGACGAGCGGCTCTGGAGTTAAGTCTGTATGAAGCTAAGATGTAAGCTCGCCAAGTTTGGTGTGGACAACCGATGGACGCTCCACGCTGGCATATGATTCCTCGCCAAAAAGACATGTATTGGTGGAATACTGAAAATGTGTCATGATGTACTATAGAGGAGGCATGGTGTTATCTCTACTCCACGCCTGGGCCATGTGGCCTAAGTGAGCTACCCCATGGCACATGCGTGTATCGTGGTATGGGCGAGCGCTTGCAAGACCAATGTCTTCGGCCGCTTCCTTTAAGAATGGAAATCCGGCACAATGTCAAATGAAAATCTGACACTATGCTCGTTTTGACAAAAATAATAATTAAAAAAAAAAAACACTCTACCCGGAAAGTGAAATGAAATGGCCTGGTTATTTCTCATGTAAAAATCTCTGTCACATTGTTAAACATTTCAAGTATATTTATCCAATTAAGGATAATTTAATTTATATATTTTTATATGAGAAAGAACCCCACCTTAATTGTCTCTATGCTCCAAGAGTTATCTTCCAAAAGTGCATCGAAAGTCAACCTTTGAGGTTTCGACGATGTTTTTCTTGCTTTCGACAAAATATAACTATTCTAGGTTCGTTAAGGTGTTAGTTTCGATCCATTGTTCAAGGTACCTACATCTATTGATTGTATATTTAATCAATCACCTTCCAAATTGTGGTATGGGATCTTTTCTGCTTTGGAGGGTATGTCCCTGTTAATGGTTTGCTCTCGATTCAGAAGCTAAGTTGTATTGATGGTGATTATTAATGAATTTTTGGTTATGCTCAATAGTTTTTTTAAGAAAAAAGTCAAATTGTAATAGTGGAAGTGAAAGGAAAAATAAAAAAAATCGACAAATCGAATCGAACCAAACTGATTAAATAAATCGGTTCAAATTTTTAGAGATCATTTCATTTGATATATTAGAAAACTGAAATATATTAGTTCCAATTATTGACGAAAGAATTCATAACAAATCAAACCGAAATCATAATATATATAATGGTATTTAGATTTGATGAAATAACCAATATAAATGTGAAATATGAAATAACAATATTGTAAATATTGTGATATTTATGAAAAAGATTTTTTTTATTACTAAAATAAAAAACCTTAAAATTAAATTAAAAAACAAATTGAAAAGAGACAAAAAAAAAGTTTGAAAAAGAAATCAAGTTCTTGTCGTAATCGAAAACATAACCAAAAAAATATAATTAAATTTTTTTTTATTATTAGACATCAATTTGGTTCAAAAATTGAAAGGCCGAAGATATTGGTTCGATTATCAATTTAGCACAAAATTAACAAAAATCAAACTAAAATCACGTCTACCATTGGATAATGAATTTGAAGTTAATAGGGTGAATAATACGAGAGAGATCGTACAAGTCATGTGCAGCATCACGTGGTTACAACAAAATTGAGATTAAAGTAATGAGCATTTTAAGCAAAGTGTCACTTCACTAGAATGAACAAGCCCAAATACATATTCAAACTATAGTTTTAATTTAATATGCCTAACTATATTATTATTATTATTATTATTATTATTATTATTATTATTATTATTATTATTAAAATAAAATAATAATAATAATAATAAAAGTAAACCAATCTCATAAGCAAATGTCAACGGTTGCATTTATATATTTAGTTTATTAGGTCGGGTGAAATTTCAATTCGTTACCATCTTGAGTAAATATATAGTCTTTACCTAATTGAATGTTTCATGATGGATGGGATTTAATGTGCTTGCTTTATATCATCTTTGAGAAGTATTATTTGATGATGTTATTTAACATCATTTATTGTTTTTTATAGAAAGATATTATTTAATTAGTTAAAATATTTGTGTGTTTGGATGGAGGATTGTGAGAATTTATATATATGAGTTCTTCTGATCTCATTGTAATATCCAAAAACCAGAAGGAAATATTCTATCAATAACTGTAATTGAATAACAACCTGAATTTTAAATTTGGTTCTCTAATCCAACTACTGTCTCGCATAGTTCACCAATCTCAAACAAGTCTCGTCACCACAACCATACAGAATCCTTTCATAAAACATTGTAGCACAGAGTCAATATATACATATAAGTAGCTTTTATGTGCAATAAATTACCATTCATCAGCGAAAATTAAAGGGTCACATTAGTAACTCGTGAACAAAGAGTGACCATGCTCATTATACTTGAGATCTCATAGATGTCAATCATTTATCGTGCACCACCCTATCTAACATGCACATTTGTACTCCAATCTAGAGTGCAACACTCTACTAACTAAACTTCACACTTAAGAGTGAAATTCATCTGCATATGCAGCTTAGATGCACATTACGCATGCACCAACTGAGAACTAGCTAGCAACACAACTTTCAACTAGATAAGTGCCCCAAACAAAACCATGGTGATCTTGCTAACTACACACCATTCCAAGGTATTCCACCATAAACCCTTGCCACTTAGAGTAAACTGGTACAACACCACTCACACTTGACTACTCTCTCGATCCTGATTATCACCTTGCATCCATGGTTACTAGAACCTACATATCAAGAGGTACACACTCAAGAATGTACGTCTCAACTCATCATGTAAGTACTTAAACGACCAATCTCACATTGGTCGGTGTACTAGTCGCACTAGGACACCTTCTAACTATTCATCAATCAATCTAAACCCCGAGAACCAAGCTTAACTCCTCATTCATCCAACTACTTTTGAGAAAATATAAAGCTTGCATACGACCAAACTACTCTCGAGTTTTACACCCTAACTCCACTGAGTATAGGCGTTTAACACCGATCGTCCATCGGCTCACTCAACTTATCACACTTCATCATTCAATTAAAAAACACATATTCATACTCATTCACATGATCTTGACTCATAATATACCATTCAAATATGATTTAACTAACACCTTCAACAATCATGTTTTGCTTAGGTACGCTTTAATATCATTAACACGCAAGTATGACTACATGCTTAAACGGGTAAAGTACAACTAACAACTCGTCCCAAACTCTCAAATGCATGAAATTTCATTAGTAACTCACCTACACTCTTAAATGAGTGAAACACCTTTAACAATTCACCCTACACTCTCAATGAGTGAAACGCCATTAGCAACTCATCATGCCTCTCAAATGAATAAAACGTCATTAGTAATTCACCATGCATGTCTCTCAAAGGAGTGAAACATCATTCATAACTCACCTTGCACTCTCAAAGAGTGAAACGTCATTAGTAAAGCTTACCCCTACACTCTCAAATGAATGAAACTCTGTTAGCAACTCACCTTGCACACTTAAATGAGTGAAACAACGCTAGCATCTCACCCTGCACTATCTATTAGCTACTCACCCTACACTCTCAATGGAGTGAAACGCTCTTAACAACTCACCTTGCACTCTCAAAGTAGTGAAACATCACTAGCACCTCACATTGTACTCTCAATGGTGTGAGACACCACTACCAACACATTGTACTCTTACAATAGTACATATTTTTAAGAGACGAGAAACACCACTAACAAGTCACACATCACCCTAAAAGTGTACAACATAACTAACATCTCACACTAGTTTTCTAAGCATTCATACAACAAGTAAGAATGTATACGACATAGAAACATAGCTATTTATCTTCAAATCGAGGTAGGATGTATGCATCACCCAACACTGCGAACTTTAAGCTTAAAAAACTGCAGATGATCATTCACCCAAAAATGGCATCATTTGCATGAACCGCCCAAGTGTTATTTGAACTTGGTCGACTCGTCCTTAGGAGAGTCTTAACCTCCACGACTAACCCACTCGGATTAGCCTACTCGACCGATCTCCTTTGAGGTCGGTTTTCGTCTCGGTGAACCTCTACGGATCCGTACCTCCACGGCTCGCCCCTAAAGGGGGTTCTAGCCCGCTCGACGTAACTCTTGGCCGCTATTAATGGATCTAGTCGTTACTTCGAACTCGGTCGACTCCTGTGGGAGAGTCCTAACCTCCACGACCCATTATCAAGGGATCTAGGCCTACTCGTGTAATCTTCAGTCACTACTACCTTATGGCACAATGGTCCTAGAAAGATTACTTGGACTTGGTCGACTCATCCACAGAAGAGTCCTAACCTTCACGACCAACCCACTCGGTTTAGCCCACTAGACAGATCTCTTTAGAGGTCGAATTTGATCTCGGTTAACCTTTACGGATCCTCACCTCTACGGCTCGACCCTAAAGGGGGTCCTGGCGCTCTCGGCGTAACTCCTGGTCGTTATCAGCGGATCCAGTCGTTATTTTGACTCGGTCGACTCTTGGGAGAGAGTCCTAACCTCCACTGTCGACCCCCGAGGGGTAAAACCTACTATGGCTAGCCCCATAATGGCCAGATTGGCCTTGGCCGACCTCTAAGGGGTTAAGGCCACCATGGTCGACCCCATGGTGATCTTTGGCCTCCTTTGGTCGACCCCCAAGGGGTTGGAATGAGCTTGGCCGACCCCCAAGAGGTCAAGGCTCTTTTGGCCGACTCCCAAGGTGTCCTAGCCTTCCTTGGCCGACCGCCGAAGGGTCAAGGCTGCCATGGCCGACCCCCGGGGCCTCTCGACACCTTTTGGCCGACCCCTGAGGTCTTCCGACATCTTTTGGCCGACCTCGGGGACTTCTGGCATCCTTTAGTTGACTCCTGGAGAGTCATGGCCTTGTTCGAGTATTTCGAGATATTTTAACCTACAACAAGTTTCATGATTTGAAGTTGAATAAACTGATGTCTACGCTAGCCATAACCATGTTCACATTCTTATATATACAAAAATTGAATGTTTCGTATTAGCTTTTCAATTAAATTTTTTGTTTATCCAATTGGTCATAGTCTAATCAAATTTCATAAATATGAACCTTTTTAGTACTAAATATAAGATTATTTTCTATACATTTTAACAAAACAAGTTTATGACCATTTTAAGAAGTGTACTAGACATATCACTAGACACTAAAATATTTGGATAAAAAAATTCATAAAAAATAAATTATTAAATAGATTGTTATAAAAAATGAACTCACAAGTTTGACCGCTAAACACCACATGGTTATAAGCTACAACCGTCGTTTTGGATGTGTATGCATCACATCAACCAAATCAGGTACGTGCAGAAACTGGCGTCGTGATCCAACATGGTTACCACGGTGTGACCCCACAAATTTCTTGAGATATAGTTTTTTAATATCTTAGGGAAGGAGTTATTTCAGCTGATTTTTGTCAATTTTGTGTCCATAGCCAAGCCAATATCTTTGATTTTTTAAAAATTATCTTCGAACTGATGTTCAATGAAGGACAAAACTATTGGTTAGGTTTTTAATTGGTTCTGTTTTGGTTAGGTTTAAGCACACTTTAAGATAGGCATGTTAGATGTGATCCCCTACCATCATTTGAACCGCGGAGTTTTCTTCTCATCAATCACTAATTTTATTCTTACTTTCCTTCTTTCATTCTTTCACTTCCTTAATCTTCACTACTCTTTCTTTCTGGTTGTAGCCAAACATGCCCTTAATGTCTTGTTTAAGTGATTTAAAATATAAAAACTGTTCATAGAACAACACAACCAATAGAATGAGCTTATAATACATACAATCAATGGATGAAATCAAACCCCTATGCATTTGCTAAGACTATGTCTAAATTCAAAATTGGCTACGTCCTCAACAACACCTTAAGCACATCTCTTAACCTGAAAAAAGATGATACAGTAGCAGTTAAGGAAGCTTACTTAATCCCACTTAACTTGATGTCAAGAATGTTGCCATCCCCCTTTGGCTGAATTCATCTCCCCCGTCGGCAACAAAAATCGGATTGGAACAAAGCTACAAACTAATCTTCTTCGTCAACTTCCTGGCCTCTGCCATCATCTTCATTCAAATCCTCGTCATCATCTTCATCTTCCTGATCACTGTCAGCATCTTCATGCTCTTTCTTCTGGTCACTCTTGTTATTTTGCTTTTCCTCACCACCTGCATTTCCCGAACAGAAACAGGATATGTAAAAAACAAACAGAGCGATGAACAAAGCAGAGCAACGCCACGAGAAAAGAAAATGAATGAAGATGAGAAGGATGCGATCAAGGAGTGAGAACTACAAGTTTGTGAGCCAAAAGCAGATTGATAAATAGCACAATTCAACTTATCATGGAGTGGTGTAGTACAAAGAACTATGGGATGGTATCACCATGATGGTCACCTACCAAAGAATTAATTTCTTATAAATTTTGGTGACATCCGATCATCCAAATTAGAGATATCCACGGAGCAGGGACGGGGATGGCTTTACCGTCCCCATCCCCGCTACGTATTTTAATCCACATCTCCGCGAAATTCACTGTAAATTTTTACAGGAAACGGGGAGGGGATTCCCCATAGGGAATGGACTGGAATCGAGTTTTCCGCGGGAAATTATTCACCATTTAAATAATTTTCTTTTCCTTTTCTTTAACCAAACTTTTTACAAACTTTCTCAAATATTAATTCAATTCACTAAATTTTAGATACTTTTTTTAATAGTTAAGATAAATGTTAATTAGTTTCATTTAGATCGTTAATTATGTAAAAACATTTCTAGAATATAAATGCAATAAATAAAATAAATATAGTACGTAAACAGGATGGGGATTAAGGAATCAGGGATGGGGAATACATTCTCCGCCCCATCCCGTTAAGCTCGTGGGAAATTTTTCATCCTCACACTCCCCCATTCACCGCCTAATCTGGGATTCACCGCCCCATTAGAGCCAGGGCCCCGACACGAGCCCCAAGGGAAAATTGACATCTCTAATCCAAATATTGTAGGTCAGATAACGTCTTATTGAGAATAGTCGCGACGTGTGGGCTGGGCAGACACTCGCAGATATATTATAAAAGAAAAAAAAAAAAAGTCAATTCACAAATCCTAAAAGCAACAAAAAAAAAAAATTAAGATCACATACCATATTCACAGAAGATGACTCCACCAGAACACAGCCCCTCCTCAACTCTAATGAGCTGAAGAGTCAGCCTTGGTCCAATCTCTTGAAGCTTGACAGCACTCTTGGTAGAAGCTTGGTTAACTCAACCTAGATCACTAGCCAAAGTGACTGTTGCAGCTTCATCATCAGCTTCACTTTCTGACCCATAACCAACCCTTTTCAAACAACAGACGATGAAAAAATTAGAGGCCAATATAAGAAACTTGAGATAAAAATACAAGTTATATTAATTTATAGACCGGTTTTCATTTCTATTCATTCGGATATCACATAGGGTATATTGCAAAGATACATTAAAGCTCCTAATCAAATGAACCAGAAGAAAATCACTTAAAATTATCATCTTCATTTTTTTGTATTGCCCTGGTATGAGAAAAAGAAATTAAAATAAAATACTTAAATGATTATCTTTTATTAAGAAAAAATAAAACATTTAAATGGAATGAAATTAAGTCTTAACTTTGAGCAAACAGTTGCTCAGCAACGAGCTCATTGGTTTGAATCGTCCATTCCCGGTTGTTGAACCAAAAAAAATCATGACTTTGAGACGATTGGGAAATTCAATAGAAAACACTAGGGATGCTTGGACTAAAGAGAATGAGAATGATTGTGTGGATGATGAGAATTAGAGGAAGAATAGGGAGAGAATGATCATCAGGGAGAATGATATCCAAGTTTGTGAGAGAGAATGATTATGAGGAGAACAATTATTTTGTTTGAGGTGAAGAGAATAATTATGGAAAAAATAAAATAATGTGTATATTGCAAGGGAAAAAATAGTTATGGAGAGAATAAGTAGTTATTGGAAGAATAAAAAGTAGTTTAAGGAAAAATAAAAAAATGTGGTCATAGAAATACGAGATCATGGGAAGAATGATTATCAGTTGCCCAAACACGCAAATAATCCTTTTTTTCAATTCTACCCACCTCACCTCTTTGCCCCGAAACACCCCCTAAAAGATACAGAAAGTGAAGAGGACTCGATAAAAACAACGAAGCAGTAACACTTACCAAGGATACAAAGTGACTAATAAGTAAATATTATAGGATCTAAAGATCCAACCAGAAGTGGAATGATAAAAGCATTTTCTTGGAGTTTTGTTTTACCAAGGGATACCCAAACTATGTTGATGATTACCATAACAGCCCACAATTCAAGAAGAAAAGAAAATTCTTTGGGAGTATTTCATTAAGACTTTATACTGGAGTTTATGGTTAGAAAGGAACCACTAAACTTTCCAAAATGGACCATCCTCTTTCAACAATTTTATAGACAACATTATTTACTTGGTGGCAGTGTATTAAAAAACCCATTCAGGCGCATGCCTTATTAACCGTGAAGTGTGCCTTGGTGGGCTTTTACGGTTAATAAGGCATGCGTCTTTTTTTGTCGCCTTTTCTAAAGTTCTAAGGTGCTTGTGGGCTTTTGCGGTTTTTTTTTTTTTTTTACTCTTTTACCTACAATTTTTGTGTTTTGTCTCCCTATAAGCTTTGATTGTGCATATATTCAAAGCTCGTGATAAGTTTTTTAAGGTATTGAAATATTTTGAATTGTTTATGTATATTTTGTATATTATTCTTAATTAAAACTTCATTTCTTTCGATGAAAATGAAAATTAATAGTTGAATTTTATGCATTTTTGTATAATTCTTAACTAAAACTTCATTTCTTTCCATGAAAATGAAAGTTAATAGTTGAATTTTATGTATTTCATATATTATTCTTAGATAAACTTCGTTATTCCCATGAAATATTGAAGGTTAATAGTTGAATCTTATGTGTATTTCATGTATCATTATAGGTTAATTTCTTTCCATGAAAGTGTTTTGATTGTGCACATATTCACATATATGTGTGTATATTTTATATGGTGCGCCTTAAGTAAAAAAGTCCGCGCCTTTTGGTGGCCTTGCGTCTTAGGATCCAGAGGACCGTTGCGCCTTAGTGTCGTGATGTAAAATTTCTCCACTTTTTTGTGCTTATAGCTATGACTCTCTACTTAATAGCTAGAGATCTCTCTTGTAACTGAATCTGATCATGAAGTATAATAAAAAAAAGAGTGAATAACAAAGCTACATAAGCACATAGCTTACTTTGTGACAAAGTCGCTCACATCTTGAAGATTTCTAAGATCAGGAACTTGATGATTCTGAACAAATTTTCTAAGAATACGGGTTACACCAACAGGTTGTAATCTGATTGAATAATGTCGGAAATCAATGAGCTTTGTGTCTTTGTTATAATTAAGCAACACAATTCTCTGGCATGATGAAAGCTTAACCTGTTACATTTACATACATATTAAATTGATGTTGACAATGAAAAGAAAATCTCGTCAGTCTGAACTTTCCATTGAAAGGAAAAGAAAAACAAAAGAAAACCCACTGTATTTATGTCAATAGCTGGGAAGATGTTCTGGAACATTATAGTAGTGAGCTTCAGATGCTGATCTCCAGTCCCGAAACCTGAAAGCACAATCTGCCAATTACGAAATTAGCCAAATGATTCACCTGGTTAATTCCATGAGGCAATGAATCATTTATGCCATCATATTTACTTCAAACATGCTATTTTAGCCTTTGTACTTCGGAAAACATAATATTGGGATTTCTATTTTTCTGAATCGGGAAATTGAAGCTTTGATCTACTATACACGGAGTAATCATGTCCATTCCTAAGCCAGGCACCAGAAGATCGAAGGAATGGAGATATGGGAGATGTCTATAAATTAATTTCACAGATGAATTTCGAACCTGGGACGGGAGCACACCTTCAAAGTCCAAGTCCTCAACAGATATTGAGAATGATTATAAAATAAAACCTAGGGTCAAACTGAGAAAAAGCAGTTAATCATAAGTCATAACTGTCAAGCCTAGAGCCTTAAAAATAGAACTCTTGACTACCTTTTAGAGTAAAAATGCCAAAAATCAAAAACCAAATGTAACATGTGCATACACAGGAAAAAGAGATAATTACCAAAGGGGGATTCTTGAAAAGGTCTTTCGGACATCTCAGGCGCAATTGTGATTGAGCAATGTCTACTGCAAGCGAATACTCGTGTATTTTGTAGTTGAGAGTTGGCCCCTGAGGGGTTCTAGCAACTCGCAAATATGGTGAACTTTCAGTTTTGGAGAGTATGAGAAAATGTGTAACACCCATAGGCCCCGCAACATTCAAATAATCTTTAAGATTATTCCGTCTCTTCTCCTGAAAAAGCAATCCACAAAAATAAGAAGAAAAAAACACTTGTTTTCCATGGAAAGTGAAACGTTCTATATATCTCATAAACTTATTTCAGCAAACTGCACAGAGCATAATTCAACATTTCTAAAAGAGGTTTCCGTCACTACAAAGAAGTAATAACTAATAACAATAAATGGTTAGGGTAAATTATAAATTTAGTACTGGTTCGAACTAAGTTAGAATTTAATCTCCTTGTTTAAAACTAGAATTTAATCTTTATGATTTCAAAAAAAATAGAATTGAGCTAGTTTTAAAAATGAAATTAAATAGGTTTAATAAAACCTAAAAAATAGTATTTCTTGTCTTAATGGTTAATAAATGAAAGTTAACTATTTATGTGAAAGTAATGAGTCAAGTGACTCATTGGACAAGAATATACATCATTTACATCTCCCCATACTAAATTCTAGTTTTTAGAACATACTAAATTCTAATTCTTTTTTCCAAACCACATCAACTAAATTCTAATTTGTAAAACTATAGGATGTTTGGATGAAATAATGGTAGGAGTGATTATTTTGAATTATTATCTTATTCTTATATTTATAAATATATATAAGAAATTCTTTATTAGTTTAGATTATATTTAATATTTTAATTAAATAATTAATCGAATTAGTCAAATTCAAAATTTTGAATTAGTTAAGTAATTAATTTTAACTAATGTATTAGTTAAAGTTATAAATGAGATGTTCTTTTAAAGGCTTTTGAAAGATTATGGCAGATTGTAGTAATAGCTCGATTGGATGAAATTATTTAAAGAGCGATTATAAAAGCTCATTTAAAATAGTTTCATAAACCTACAAACAAACACCCCATATGGATATTTTATAATTTACCAAAATGATTACCTTAAAGATTCAGAGCAGTGTAAGGAAGCATCAATTTTCTCAAATCCATTTGCAGTTGCTTAAGCGGACCAGACAACTTCCCTCTAGAAAAAACAAAACTCTTCGGGATTTTCTCCCCAGTAACATGATCCACATTAGACTGTTTCTTGGCTGTTGTTAGAAAGTGTGGACATCCATCTCAAAACCAATTGGCAATGAGAGGAGTAGCCCACCTTGTATTATATGTGGTTG
>JBBMEG010000022.1:13810791-13832275 GCA_037832605.1 Cyclanthera cordifolia
TAGCACGAGGCTTAAGCAAAAAATGATTGATCTAGCTAAGCCCCCAAATCTACGATCAACAACAAGATAAAAAAAGAAGAAGAAAAGTGACAATGATGGAATAAGATCATGTATCCAAGAAGAACATAACATAGAACATAAAACACGGCATAACATACACATGGATATACACTATTTTGAGAAAACAATGACAAAACAAGGCAAATTTTTCGATATCAAGCGTGTGTATGGAGTGTGTCACACACCTGTCCTACAAGAATACTTGGGTGTGAGCTTCTTTAAGTTAGGCTCAATTCCAGACCATGTCATATGTGACATCTAAAATATTCCACCAGTAAATTAAAATGAGCAGTTATCTACATTCTGTAACACTTAACAATCAAGATGTTACATATTTGAGATCACAATCCAAATGTTGAATTAAAAAACTAAAAAAAATAAAGTGTGTGTCATAGGAAACCTACATTTAAGCCCAATTTAACAGGTTTTGCACAGAATAACTGCATTTTTGGTATTTATTTTAGCTTCACTTTCATTTTGTAAATAGTTATTCATACATTCGTGAAATTAGGGAGGCAAAGAGGTAAAAGTATTTAGAATGTGTGTTCTAAATACCACATTATAAATAAGAGAATAAAAAAATAATCAAAAGATGCAGGTCTATCCCTGAATATCCTCTTGTTGCACTCTTGCCAAATGCTCCAAATGAAATAGCATTACCCAATCCAACCTTCTATTGAATCCCATCATATCAGATATCTTCATGGCCACTAAGCAAGGAGAGCAGAATTCTTCTGCATCATACGCTTATTCATCTACAACTTAAAAGAGTGTACAAAAAATGTTATAAAGAGAAGAAGACAATTCTACATGCATTTTCCAAAATTAGGGTTACTGCTATAAGTGAAGTTGCAAGACTGAAAACTAAAAAAATGTTGGCGTGTTCTTACACTTCACTTCAAACAAGTTGATTAATTAATTTATTTATCTCAAACCACCTTAACCGCATCCCAATTATTCTTATAAGACAACTTGTCTAACCCTACAACAAGTAATTGTCACCAGAAATTCGTATATATACACCCTGAATTGAACTCATAATATTTTACTTCCTAAGGCATTCTTGACCACTATGCCATATACAGTTGAAAGTAAAACCCTAGTGTTCATTAAATTCATAAATGTAATAGAGTTCCTAGAAATTATAATTTATTAAAGAGTTTTAAACCAAATTTTGAATAAGAGTCCAACTTTCTTCATTCATCAGTGGGCTAAAAAGGTAAAAAGTTGGGACTTTCAACAATCCCAACACAAGATCCATAACAACCATGTATATTTGACCAAGAACAAATAAATCTAGACCTGCAATAAACCAACAAAAGGAAACAGAAAAGGTTTCAAATTCTTCAAAGGGCAAGATAAAAAAAAAGCTCATTCGTGAAGCAAATAGCTAAAATTTCAAGCAATTATTGCAGAGAAATTCAGCATCCATCAACTCATCTTCTTATTTAGATTTCCGAAGAAGCTCTTCGGAAGGAACTTCTAGTGTTGCACCAGCATGCTCTTTAGATGGCTTCATTTCTGCAGTAATACCATAAATCATATTTTGCTCTCAGACTTTGTTTATAAGTTAAATCCATAACACTTTTAGTAAGTTTGACATGTTGTTTCGAAGTTTAAAGGGAATTTGATTTATTAGTAAGGTTTGTATGATTCAGGGTTAAGCTGATCCTTGTTGCACTATGAGTTGATTATACATGCTATCCGTATTATGAAAACAAACATCAAGAATACACAAATAAGTTCTATTGTCTATTCATTCAATTCATACAAACACAGACTACACAACCTCAAGTCTAACGCAAGACTTCATAAACACCGGCCTATTCATTTGTTTGATTAGTTGTTAGTTTCAAATTTATAGACTCTGATTATAAGGAAAAAACAATGCATTTCTAGGAAGACAAGTTAGTTGGCAGCATATAAGGCATTTGATTCATGATTTAGATCTCTATAACTTAATCCACAATTGATAAACGGGTTTGTTATCCCAATTTATGAAGCTTGTTTTATAACTATTTTATGTTTTATGTTTTTTTTTTGAAAATTAAACTCAGTGTTCTAAAAGGCTACTGAAGCTTATGCCTTAAACCGAAGCGAAACTCTAAACTTTAGTTTTGAGTCTTGCACTTTTATTGGATTTTTTTTTCTGTCTTACACCTCTATGACAACACATTGAGACTTAAAGTCCCTATGCCTCGTAGAATAATTAGAAGAAGAATATTATTTTTTCCATTTTGTAAAGTATAAGGGTTTGAACTATAATAATATGAAATACTATTACTTATAATAATAATTATTACTTATGCTTAAAAACATTGATTACGAAAAAAATATATAGAATGATTTAATCGTATAACATTTTTGTCTTTAATGTTTTATAAAATAAATAACTCAATCCTATTATTAATCTAAGCTTTGAAAGGTAAGATTACTTGGTTCATGACCTCATTCTCAAGCATTGCTTTAGACATCTTTTTAGATTATAGATTTTCCCTTATGATTTTTTGGTTAAAAAGCACGTATTTGTTTCAACACTGTCAATTTTTTATTTTGATAATGTATTGGCTTATTTTCCTCTCGCATCTCCTTGTGGTATTTTCTAATGCTTGAATAATTCATTTATACTCATTTCTTATTCCAAAAAAACTCAATCTTATTAGTATTATTGTGATGATTTAAGTATGTTTGCGTAAGTATTATGTTTTCTATATAGGTTTACACAAAATTTAGACTTACCCCTCATTGCACCTCAGGACTTATGCCTTTCAAAGAGAGAAGGTCTCGAGGCCGCCTTTAGTCTTTTAAAGCATTTTTATAATGTTTTTAATTAAAATTTAGACTTACACCTCATTCCACCTCATGACTGATGCCTTTCAAGAGAGAAAGTCTCAAGGCCGTCTTTAGTCTTTTAAAGCATTGATTAAACTTATAACTACTACAAGGAATAGGATTGATTAAACTTGTAAGGATTCAGAAGAAATCGTGAGAAAAAACAAGTACGATTTTCAAAACCAAAACAACGAAGGGTTATCAAATGTGGCTGAGTTTTTTAATAATACACCATCCAAATTGTTAAATCCTCAATTGGTAAAGACGTTGACAATCGCCTTTGTCTAAACCTTCCATTCCTTGTTAAAATAGATTATACAAGTTCCGCACTCTCGATTCCCAACCCAAGGCTCCCGCCAATCAAATTAAGAACTAGACATCCCCCAGAAAAGACAACAGTAGTTCCTAGCGATTTTCCACAAACCCACCAGCTCTCAGTAAATAAAAAGAAAGAGAAATCGGGTGAAGCATTTCATCAAACATGTGTGCTGCAACACATTCAATTCAAATTCACCGTTCAATTAGCCAAATGTTCGATTAGGTGTTGGTTTTATTCGTCAAGTAATCGAAGAGAAACAACTTAAATTAATCAAAAAGTGAAAAATGAAGAGTTAGAATACCATAGCCGCCGCGAGAAGTGAGCTTGGCCTGAACGATCATATTGGAGATGAAATGGGAGGCTTCCCGAGCTTCTTCAATTAATTTGCGAATCTCGGCCTCGGAGGATACATGGAGGCTCTCATTGAACTTCCGACGGACTTCGGCAGCGGATTCCATCAGCATCAAGGTGTCGCCGGCGAAGGATTTCTTGGTTGCCCTGAGCAACGCTCTGTAGGCGCTTAGAACTTCCCCTTTCATCATCCCTCTTGAAAATAGATCGTGGGTTTCCTCACTAAAAGAGGCGCCCGATTTGCAACGACGTCGTTTTCTTCAATTCCATTTTTGCCCCCCCTCTCTCTCTCTACTGCCTTGCTTCTACTTAATAGATAAATTTTCTTTTCTTTTCTTTTTTTTTTGTAATAGATCATGTTTAATAATAGCAAATTTGACCTTAATAAACCATCTTACAAAAATATCATTTATTTACTTTTATATTCGATACATATTGTGTTATTTATCAAATATACAAAAGTAAAGATAAACGATATACACGAACAAAAACTGGTCATGCTTGCAATTTTTTCCCCAGGTGACAAATTAACAAATTTGCTAATCTTAAACGCATGGTAATTTTCCTAGTGGTAAATAATAATAAAAGAATAGACCATAAAACAAAAGACTTTCTTTCTTTAATTCAAGAAAAGTGGTTTCAATAACTGATCAATTTAGGGTATAATTTAAAAAAAAAATTCCCCTTAAACTTAATAGGGACCCTTATAAAACATAAAGTATAGAGACGAAAGTCAAAAAACCATTGAAACACAAAGATCAAAAGAAAAGCAGTAAACAAAAGTTGTATTTACTAAGTTTACTTTAGATGAACATTCAAAACCTATTTCACAGCTCAGTCAAGACAGATACAAAAGAACTTCTTAAGCAAAGAAAATTCCAAGATAATCTGACAGTGGGATTATGCTTCCTTCCCTGTATTTGCACTCATCGTCAAGCGGGATGTCGATGTTCTAGAGTTCATATTAGCAGTTGATCTATCCCCAACAATACACTGTAAGCTGCAATTTAAGCAGTCTCAAAACTTGAGAAACATTTGCAGATGAAAATCCCAGGTCTGAGAGATACTAGGTACTATACCATCAGGAAGAGACCATCAGCATCGGGAACTTTCACATTCAATGTTTGGTTCACTTCAGGGCATCAACCATTCTACATTCGTGCTTCTTACGACGACATCTATGGTGCGATTTCTGATCTACAAACGAGTTTTCTCCTACAGTTTCCATTCTAGAATCTGCATAAGATGCAATCATAACAATCATATATAACCATAAGAATCAGAAAAAGGGAACTGCAAGTGCGTATCAGAAATTCAGAATCAAATCAGCGCAGATCAAGTAGAAAACAGTTGAAGGAACTTGGAAGTTCTATCAGCGGCCAAGAGGCATTAACTAACCAGACAGCTTCATTTACTATGCTAGATTATTTTCTCATCTTTCAAATGATTCTAGTCTAGGACATCAATTGCAGTTCCAAGTCAGAATTAAAACCTAAGTCGAAAAAAAAAACAGTGATATGAACACCTTGATAAAATTAAATCCATGTCCAAAACATGTATTTTTTGGAAACTGGGAAATCGAAACTTCTCTCCACTACATTCGGGTTAACCATGCCCGTCCTAGACCAGACACCGGGAGATAGGATTAGAGACACGGAAGGTGTCTACAAATTAACACGAATCTGGGACCTTGAGGGAAGCACCTTCAAAACTCAAGTCTATGACTCTCATAACATCCCGGGGACATGTCCAAAACAGGTACTATGAATCCAGAACGTAACAAAAATAACATGTTCATAAACCAACTTATCTCTAACAACTTAATTCTACCGTGGATCTGACCCCAATACAGTCAGTTCTCGAGGTTTCTTCAATCAAAGTATAAAGGACACAACAAAAATTTTGGTCACACGTGCAATTGTCTTTACTAACGTCTAACAAAACAAGGATAAGAATTTATTTTGACATCAACAGAAATGAAGCGTTCCTTCACTTGAACATAGTTTACAGACAACAGAATGCTAAATTTATAATCAGAAGTTCATAGAGTTGCTGAAATCAGCTGTAGATTATGCTCCAAAAAATAAATGGATATGTTTTACAAACTAGTAACAACTTTGAAGTTTTACCCACATAAAATAAAATGTTTTTTAAATAACCACTCAAGAATTGTTCAGTTAAATTATAACTAAGTTTACCAATGTATCCATTCCAACCTTTTCAAAATACATCTCTAAACTTGAATAGTCAATGGCATGGTTCTTGCTGTAAACATCCTTGTGACACCTTAAACAAATACTGGCAACGATTGGGCAGTGGGATTTGCAGTATTCCTACTTTAGTTAATAAGATAGAAACCATAGAATCCTAATTCGGAGTTCATCATTGAAATTTAGTAAGGATTAGCACCTAAATAAACCTCAACGTCTCATAAGATACGGGTGACACTGACATTCGGGTGACTAACTTATACATATATTAAATAAAAGAAATAAATTTAATTACAAACTTAATCCCTAAACTAGATTTGTGTGTGTCCATTTACTCTCCAAACTTTCTAATTACATAATAGATCAAAGATGAAAGAAATAAACTTCAAGGTTGAATGACTAAAATTGTAATTTAATATAATATATTTAACTCTTAAAGGCAACTGTTTTGTTTAATTTGAGTATTTATCCATTTATTATACCTAGTGACATAGTAAAACTAATCTCTTAGCTCATTTTCGATACATGTTCAACCAATGTTTCTACATTTTACTCATAGCACTTAAAAGCCCGACAACCTCATCGCCATATTCTCATCATAGTTAGCATAACTCAACTGACATACTAACATATTAACTACCGCAAGGTCTGTGATTCAAGTCTCGAGAAAATTCTCACCCTATTACACTTACCAATATGAATTTATGATTAACATTGTCAACTGTTAATTCTGAAGAAGAAGATGAACACAAACCTTCCAGTCGTTCACCCCACAGCAACAATCTGGCATCTTCATCCTCTTCATCAATCTCATCACCATAACCAAATTCACCATCTCCACGATAACCAGGCTCGCTACCATAACCAGATTCATTCCCCTGAGCATCAAAACCACCGTTAGAACCAAACCCACCTCCCAAATGATCTTTCTCCTCTTTCCCCCTCCTCGAATTCTTAGCTTCACTCACATCCGACGACCAGTTCGCATCTCCATTCACAAACAACTCCCCACTTGAATCAGTCCCAACCGCCATCGGGAAATCCGAGCAGGTCCCATAAGCTACCGAACCCCCAACAGAGCAGCACCGCCTCGTCCCACTCCGATCGCTACTCCGCCCTGAAACCGACCTGGATCCACGCCGCCGCCGCTTTCTAGCAATCAACCGGAAGCTCCGCCCCGTGTAAAACCCCGCGGCAATAGAAGCCTTGTCGTCGTCAATCAAGCTCAGCCGCGACATGTCGATGGCGTCGACATTGAAGGAGGTAGTTCGATCGGAGAGACAAGGTCGCTTGGCGTGAAGGCCGCTGGAGGACTGGTAGGGATTGGCTGTCGTGGGAGCGGCTTCGGAATCTAGGGCTTTGGTAGCAGAGTGGAGCTGGAAGGGTCTCCAACTATGGAGTTTGAGAGTACAGGAGTCGATCGATTGGCGAGAATCTAGGGCTCTGCGAGACATGGGAAACTGGTGTAGTTGGGAACTTGAAATGGGGGGAAGAATTGAAAGACGATAATATGGGTTCAGCGAGTGAGAGCCATGGATGAAGGTGAAGAAGAAAGGGGGATTTGAGGAGAAGAATTGTTGAGAAGGGAAATGAAGATGTTACTCTGACGCGACACCAATTCCCTCGAATCTCTAACATCCTTCTGCCTGTATTTATTGTTAAATTTCCTTAATTATGTAATATATATATATATATAAATATATATTTGCAAAAATAAAATATTAATTAAGTTACATTTAATTCAGATCAGACTGTCAGTTGTGTTCAAAGAGAAACGAAATTGATTTAGATAAGAGCTGGACGGCTAAATAGTTGGATAAATAGTTATTTGATTACATACTTTTCACATGATTGGCCAAAAATAAAGGGAAAATATTGGGTAAATTACATGTTTGGCCTATATATTTTAATAAAAATAAAGTTCTAAAAAAACATAAATTATAAATTAAGAATAATAATCATTGTTTTAATTAAATTAATTGAGCTAAAGAACAAAACAAAAACTTAAGTCATTAATAATGAGCCAACACATATATGATTAGCCAATTATTACAAATATTGAAAAATGGTTAGCCAATTATTACAAATATTAAAAAAAAACGATTGAATGATTTTTTTTTTTTTTTGAATTTGATCATCATCTCAATCTTCACATAAAAAATGATATGTTTTGCCGATACAAAGATTAATTTTGGTGATAGAGATGAGAACGAGGAAGTTATTATCCAACCATGTCCAACATTATGAATGAACATACATTCTCGTAAGGTGACTACACACATGATCTAAAATTTGATCTCCAACTCCATTTACAACTTGCCATACTCGACTATTTAACTTGCACCATCTCTCTTTGGATCATTTCTTTTATCCCTTCACATAAGAACATCCACATATACGATCCACTTCTCCAATAGGACTGGTTGCCGCTTGTTTACACTCGTTTCTTGCACAACCCAAGTAGGTTCTTGTACTACTAACCTCACGTACACTTATCTCGACGTAGGTCAATCACTCGATTAACTTTACTAATTATTTTCATCCCATCTTTAAGTCCTCTATTTTCAAATCACCATGCTCATTCGCATGTTATAGTTGGCCCAATTAAATCTTTCATTAGCCATGTGGCATTTTAGAAAATAAGTGAATCACCTTTTCAAAATAATTTTGTAAAATTTTTGCTTTAATTAAGAATAGGTACTTAATTAGTGCAAGAATATTTATGCTTTAGTTATTTAAGTAATTTCTTATTTTCTAAATCCATTCATATATATATATTTATTTATTTATTAAGTTGGCTATATATATATATATATATATATATATATATAATATTTTATAATAATTGGACTATTTAAATAAAGAAAAAATAATAAAATACTATACAATAATATCAATTTTAAAATTTAGAGACAATTTTCCAATAATTATAAAAAAAAAATAAAAACCCATCCTGGCTAAATATATTTTCCCCTCGACCCCCCTAAAAACCCGAACGTAAATCCATTTTGATAATTTCACCCAGCAGCTTGAGGAACAACCAAATACAACTCACACACCAAGAAACTGCGATTCAGTATTAACCTCATCGAGAGCTTCAGAAGATGGCGTCAGGCTGGGGAATCACCGGGAACAAGGGCCGATGCTACGATTTCTGGATTGATTTCAGCGATTGTATGTCCCGCTGCCGAGAACCAAAGGACTGTACTCTGCTCCGTGAAGATTACCTCGAGTGCCTCCACCATTCCAAGGAGGTAACCCCTTTCCATTCCCCCTTACTTTATTGCTTGTTCTTCATGTATAAGTTGGATTAATTGTCTGAATAGGGCTTAGATCTGTCGCTCGCTCCTTGATTATGCCTAATTCGACTTGGTTCGTGTTTTCAACATCGCATCCGAACGCGGTTGCGCTGAGATTTGGTTTAGATCTGATGGTTGACAAAATTTGTGGAAAAACTTGAATTTTCGACTTCTTGGATTATGAGTCCTATCGATGGAAAGAAGGTTTTGTGGCTTCTAGTTCCAGTTTCTCATTGTTTTTTCAATCTTTTGTTGACTGTTTTGGAGTTCCCGTATTTGAGAATGGATGTTCTTGAAAAGCTCCGTCGATCTCTCAACTGAAGCTGCTTACATTTTCTGTACTCGTATCGTAGATATAGGGTAGGATCATCTCCTTTTGTTTCAAGTGAGCGGCTTGACATTGCCACTTTTGTTTGCTATTTTTTTGTTTTTATTTTGTTTTTATCAGTGAGTATCTTATTCTCAAGGTAGACCGGTCTCATCCTATTATACTTAGTTGATAAAGCAACTCTTAGAAAATTAATTATTAGGTAAGTAGCCACCATGGATTGAACTTTGAACCCATTTGGCTGTTCCCTTTAAGCCCTTTTTTGATTCCTAAAGCCTTTTATCGGATCAATTGGCAAACTCATGATAGTTTACATGGCGTGTTATTGATTATCGCGACTTCCATTTTGGTACTAGATTTTGATTAGTGAAAGTTTTAGTATGTCGAGGTATTTTTGTTAAATCCTATTAGCATGATTTTATGTTTATGAACATATGCTTTTTTAAAAAAAAGATGAAATCATGCTCACTTTCTCCAAGTTATTATTCTAGGAGTCTAGAGCAATTTTACAAGCATTTACTTATACTTTTGTTATATTTGTGAGTCTTTGGCTAGATCTGGCGAACCTCTACATTCTTTCATGCTTGAATTTTTCGTTTACTCTTTTAGTGCTTTCTTTGGCCCTCTGCCTCCATTTCATTTGAAATGATTCAAGAAGCGAATCAAAACGTTCCTCAAACTTTCGCTACTCTTTATGATGATCTACCCTCATGGGCTAGAACCAAACTTCTTTAATACCAATAGATGAGAACCAAACTATTTTGAAATATAAAATTAAAAGAACTTACTAGATAAATCAAGCAATTGATAGGTACATGGAACTTTTCTTGCTTGAGAATACTCTCTCAAGCCCTAAACCATTTACCAAAACATTTCATCACTTCTTCCATACGCACCCTCTCTGTTTATAATTAGAAGTCTAACTAACTCTCTTTAGTATTTATTGATATACCCCAAGTGTAAACCTTATCAAATTATTTCTTAGGTAATAGGCCACCGTGGATTAAACCCATAACCTCTTAGTTCTTTAACCATTAGATCAATCCATGATGATTTAAGTTTTATATCTTTGGATGTGAAAAACAACGAAATGATTCAACAATGTATCTCAGGGTTTAGAGAGGATGGCCAATAATGTGGTAGCTATATTGTATATTTCTTTGCCATCCTAAAATGTTAACTTTTTGCTTTTTAAGGGTAATGCAAGTTTTGTTGTTTCTTTTCCTAGTGAAAACGTGTGATAAGTTTGGTAAACTGAATATATAGTGTAGTTTCGCTTGATTTTTTATTCTTCCAGTAGTTTCTCCTTGATGGATTTCAGCACTTCTTTAGGTTTTTGAAGATTAAACTTACCTACGAAGATTTGAATATGAGAAAAGCGGGTAAAGCCACTTAAACAACATCAGGCGACATTTTTCTGAGTTTAACCGAAAACTATGATTAGTAAAGTTGATTTTTGGTTAATGTGGTGTCTTTGTGGATGGCTGTTTAAATGAAAAATATAAGAATGTCTTTATAAATGGAAGATAAAGAACCTCAATGACGAAAAATGAAGAATACAAAAGTGGTCTTTTATGTTGTTGTGGGCATACTATCTCTACGGGCCTTTAAATGATGTAAAGTGGTACTCTTAGCAGCATCAAGCTTTGTTACTAGAACATCATCAAACACGTCAATCGTCGTTGTTAAAGAATAGGAACACTTGGATAACGTGCAAAATGCTAGGAGTATGATATGCTTCTATTAAAATGATTCTGCCTACTTAGTAAGAATCCGTCCTAATTCGATTTTCTTGTTTGAACCATACCTTGCAGTTCCAAAGAAGAAACCGTATTTATAAGGAGGAGCAGCGTAAACTAAGAGCAGCCAAACGGGAGGCAAAAGAGGGTAAACATGTTGATGCTGCTCATGCATAGTCATAATCATCATCCAGAGACTGAATAATGAAGAATGCATAGACATGCTTTGTTAGTTGAACAGTTTTTGATTTGTTGATGACATTCTATTCTGTCTTTTTCTGAATCCTTTATGAAATTCACAAGTCATGCAACATGACCAATTCATTTTTTTTTCTTGCTTGCTTCATCAGAAGGGCAGCATTATCTGCTTGAAGATGGTGTTCACTGTGTTATTGACACTTCAATCTTATTTTCAAGTTATGGTTTAAGCAATAAGCTCTTAGCACACTGCCATTTATTGATTTCGGACATTGATATAGGACGGCCCTTGATGGATATCGGAGATGTTTCGGCTTCTAAACTGGTATTACTCACTCACCTTTATTCCCAACCCCAAATACATCCGACTTTAAATACTTACATGATGAAATTGTTAGTTGACAACTTCTACTATCATCTCTTGAAGCTTCTAACACGCCCACTATATCTTACCTTAAAACATTGTGAATTCGGGCATCCAATGCTAGATGTGTCCACATTATGATCGCGGGTAGGACTTTTGAGTCAGTAGTTCAATTCATTCAAAGAAAACCTGTCCTTTTATTTTGTAAAAGGATCAAATTCATCTTTTGTGTCAAAATCATTTTAGGCGGCCTTCATTGTTTCTGGGGTTTAGTTCATTGGTTTTAGAAATTGATGGGCTCCCTTTCTCTTCTTTATTTAGGACATACTTGCGAGCGATTTTTAAATAACAAAAATCACTTTTGTCCTGTCATTTTTTCAAGGGAAACTTGCTAGATTAATTAAATTTAGAAATAATTACTAATACGGCCACTTTCAAACAAGAAACAAAGGTTGTTGTTGATATTAATGAGTATTTATAATATAATATGAAAACATATTAATGACTATGTAGGCAAATACTTTAAAAAATTGTTTACATTTTTAATTACTTTGTGAGAAGAATAATTTTTCTTTCTTTTTATTCTCATTTATCATTGTGGAACAAACCTACTCCAAGCTGACACCACAACATTGTCTACCTCTATTTTTTCTAGTATTGTAGTTCACCTAACCCAAGTTTAAACTTCAATCCAATTGTAACATTTAGATTATAATTCAGCTTACCTTCAAACCTTCAACCATATGTTTTGAGGATCTATACTTGGTTCCTAAATTTTGTATATTTTATTTTGATGGGCAACAATTTAATTGATTGATGAAGTTACAAGAGATGCAGAAACCCTTGGAAAGAAAATTACATTGAATTAAAAAAAAAAAAAAAAAAATTAAGTGTACTCTGTCTTGGAATACTCTTCAATTCCCTTCTCGCCAAATACTCCAACAAATGGTTTGAATGAAGTTTTTCCAAAAGAGTGTTTCTTTTTTCTTTTTGTAGGGAATATTGACAAAGCCTTAGGAAGAGAATCAACAACTCTATTTTCCTCTCAACAAAAGGATACTATGAATTTGTGTATTTGTATTTATTGAAGCTAAAAAAATATATACAATTTGGATTTTCTTTTATAGCAGTTTTTTGAAGTTTTGAAAAAATGAATTTTATTTTCTTTTCTGGCAATTTATTGAAGTTTCCAAAAAGATTTTATTTTGGGTTTTTTTTTTTCTTTTTTGTTGATTTAAATAATGTTTTTTTTAATATAAATTGAGGGAGAGGACCACAAATTCTACCGAGAGGACACAACTTCTCTAAAATAAATAAGAGCAAAATACCAATTTTCAAGATTGAAATCGTGACATGGTCTTGAACTTAATTATTACCAAACAATAAAACCAATTTGCAGACTCTTTCGGTAGTTAAACAACTATAAGACTGAGGATTCCCATTCATAATCTCTACGATTATTATTATTATTATTATTTGGAAAAATCTCTTGGTTACAAAGTTGAAATACTCTTCTATCTTTTTAAAAAAAATTTTTTTTATTGAAGTTCAATTTTTTTTTCTAGCAATGTATTGATTTTTCCTGTCAAATAAATTATCTGTTTCTATGATTGTCATTTTTTTAAAGTTTAATAAACATATTAAGACAATTCAATTGGTTACCAAATATATTTATTTTATAAAAAAAAACAAAAAAACAAAAAAGAAATAGGAAGAGTTGTGGAGTGAAAGATTACAGCATTTAGATTCCTTTGAATCTCCTCAGCCAATAGATATCACCTCTCCTTGATATACATATTTCAAATCGAAACATGAACCACATATCTATGTTGCCTTCATTCCCTTTCTACCATCTTTTGTTTTCTTTCTTTAGTCTCTTTTTATGTACATTTCTATTATATTTTATAAAATTGACAAAATATCATATCACTATTATCAACTTAATATTAATAAATAAGAAATTGAAACTAGTTTTAAAAGGGTGAAATGTTTATATATTTTTAATATGATTTTGAAGAATGTATGTTAAAATTTCAATGAAATTGAGATCTTAATATTTATGTTATCATCGACATTTGAAATGTTGAAATGAACCTAATTACAAAAATAAGAAGGAATTTAACTCTAATTTTTTTTTGAAGTAAATGGTTTAGTTGTGAGTATTCACTTATTATCTTTTGTAGTTTATACTAAAGATTAGGTGTTTTTATAGTGCTTATTAATTCATGTCGTGATGATTTTGGCAAAGGTAAAAGTGGTTTTTGGTCCATAAAAATTACTTTTGAAATTTTATCTTTTTACTTATTTTTTTTTTAAAGAAGTACATGAAGTATTATAAGGATAACATTTAACATCAATTTTTAATGCAAATGTATTCTCAAACTTATTCTTAGTTTAAAAGTTCCAATAGTTCTTACATGTTTGTTTAATCTCTTCGTGAATATTGGGTCTATTTAGTTTTTTTTATTTTAATCAATCATTAACATTTTGGACTAAAGTGATTTATCCTCCTTCTCTTGTTTTTTTATCTTTTTAGTTTGTCTACCAAATCATTTGGTTTTGTCATTTATAAAGAACAAATAACAATCATTAAAAGCTAAAGTAGTGATTATAAGAAAAATCTCTCACAAATCATGATGAAGCTTCATCTCATCCAAAATTTAAGATCAAACCACATATCAGATAGGACTCAATAAAAAGTTAAACACTAATCGAGATCGGAAGCAAGAGGAGCATCTATAAAAGAAGATGAATTTTAGTTTGTAATGAATTTCAACCAACTCAATGATATGACGACTACAATAAAATTTACTTTTGTAAGGCATTAGAATGTAACCCAACAACGATTCTACTTACTAAGATATAAGATCCCACCAAAGAAATTGATGAAAGAAGAAGCTCTATACCTGTAAAGGGATCGATCTTTTCCAAAAACATGCTCATCTTTACTAGTTAGTCTCATGCCTCACCTGCACCTAACCAACACAAGAAAGACACTAACTATCCTAAGTAAAGTAGAAAATATAGTTCTTTTAATACAATCCTCAAAAGAAACCACATGCATAAAAGAAAACCACAAAAATACAAGTCATAGCAACAAACTGGAGATAAAAGACATATGAAACTTATCTAGGGAGCAGTTCAATATGGGGAGATTGAAGATTAGTTTAGAGAATATCTCGGTCCCAGCAAGTTAGTTGTTCAGACTCTAAACCAAGCCACTTCGAGATAACCTTAAGTTTGATTTGAGCTTCGATTTAGGACCCAACCTAGACCATAGACCCCATCGGTTTAGACCGCTTCCTCAGATGAACGAATCTAAAGCTCCACGAGACACTACACAGACTGAATGAGAGTTAAGGTCAAGCAACCTTGATGAAATGCCTTCACCACGCACCTCGCTCAACAAATGCGCCAGTCACCGTCATTCGCGCCACCATCTTATGCCTCTTGTTTACCTTGTTCATCTTGAGTGTTAATGTCATTGCCGAAAGCTCCAACTTCAAACTCTCGAACTCTTGCAACTGAACCATTTTCTTCACCTCTGGTCTCATCCCATTTGTTTCTTTCTTCTCGGTGTTGAAACCTCAATTGTCTTGTTCCTTTAGCCTCTGACAGATCTCACCCACCTTCGTCTCCCTCAAATTAAATCATCCATCTCCTCAAAAAATAAAAGCAACCACACTAAAAAAAACTTACCTTATTAGCTGAGCTTCTCATAGTTCAAAGTGAGGCGTACCTATCCCTCAAAATGCAACATATTGATAGTTTGCTTTAGTTATTTTTTCTAGAAAAGTTACTGTTTTTTCCTTTTTAGATTTTAGAAATATGTTTTGAAACCAAATTTTATTAAAATTAACTTTAAACTTGACTAACCCTATAATTTTTGTGTGTAAATAAATGGACTAAAATTGCAAATGAAGTAACATAATTTAACTTTTTGTTTTGATGATGCAATTTGGGTCCATTCTTGTGGACTCAAAACCAGGTACCGGTGTGTGGATGCAAACGGTGAGTAGCAGCCTCGAGAGGACATTGCTCGTCTCTCTTTCTCGTCTGTATGCGCCGTTATAAACCCTCAATTTCTCTTTCCCTTACCCTTAAATCCCATCTCCCACTTTCAGAAATGGCGGATTCCCTCTTCTCCACCCTTCCCGACGACATTCTTCACAACATTTTCTTCAAGCTTGAAGACGATCCCCGCAACTGGGCTCGATTAGCCTGCGTTTCCACCAAATTCTCCTCCACGATCCGCAACATCTGCTGGAAGGGCATGTGTTCCCGATCAATCCCTTCTCTCGTCGCCGATCTCGTCGTCGGCGACTCTCTTCCCGCCGGCGGATGGGCCTCGCTTCATAAGCTCGCTGTTTGTTGTCCTGGTCTCATCCATTCCGGGGTTCTTCTAGGGAATTCCGATTTTGGGCTCGAGCGGGAGCTCGGTCCCGATGAAAATTACCTGAAAGTGTCCTCGTCTCATGAATCGAACCGGGAATCGGAGCCTTTGGCTGCTCAAATTGAGGTTAATTCTGATCTTTCTTCTTCTGATTGTGCTTGGTCGCTTTACGATGATCTTTATCTCGATACTGTTTATAACGATTCTGAGGCCACTGATTTTCTTGACCCTCAAATTGATTGTACGAATGTGGAGAAGGGGGTTTTTGAATCGGGTAGGGAAATTTGTGTTTCCAAGAGGAGGAAGATTTGTAGGTCTATGAGGTCGCATTTGGCATCTGGTGTTTGGAAATTGAGCAGGGAACAGGGAAATAAGCTACTTAGGAGTAGATTTCGAGGTGATTGTTTATACATTAGTGATTGGCCTGGCTGTATTCACATCGAAGAAAAGAGAAACTACATGATTTTCAGAGGAATTTTCAAGAACTTCAAAAAGTCTCATGTCTGGAGAACCATAAAAGATGGGAACAGGAACAAAATTGATCTGAACTGTATGTTTTGCTCTTGCAACCAGGCTTGGGATTTGCATTCTGCTTTCTGTTTGAGGCCTAGTTTCGGGTACCATGACGACGGAGAGCCCGTTGTTCGAGCTTATGTCTGTGAGAATGGCCATGTTTCTGGAGCTTGGACTGATCTTCCATTGTACACTTAGTCTCTATTCTGATTTTGTTCTCATTCCTCATTCAAATTCCATAAGAACTAGAGAAAGAAATGTAGGGGAATCTCTTGGAGTTCTTATGCCTATAATTTATATCATTTTATAGCTAACTTATCATATATTATTTTTCTTGCCTGTTTTCATGAATCAGATATGAGCTTCCATTAAAAGGATTACCGTTGGTTTCATCTCTGTGCTCTTGTATTACTTGTAAGAGGTTTATACAATTGAGTTGTATATGTTTTATTTATCAGTAGCTGCTAAGTAAAGATAGCAGCTGAGATGTTCTAGAGAGAAGGTATAGCTTCAAAGTTGGAGGATGATGCAGAGAAAGCAGAATTAAATGAAAAAAGAAGTTCAAATGGAGCAAATCTTCAAAGTTAAGTATTAAAACACTTGGTATTTTGTGCCTATAATCTTTGTTTGTACATAATGTATTTATTTGTTATGATAGGAGCATAGTTTACAAGTTAATTGAATAATGAAAGAAAGGCTAGAAAACTATGTTTAGAAACTTCAAAAGTAGTGTGCTTTGGCTTAATGCAATTAAAGCTTTGAATTTTGATTTGAAACTTGGAAAGAAATCAATGAATTTTCGTAGATAAACTCACCGACTGAAATACCCGATTTGACATTTGTCTTGGTATGCTCTTTCAAAAAATTTTAAGGATTTTTTGTCCACCGTCCATCATGACTGGGAGTTTTTTTTTTTGTTTGTTATTAGCTTTATGTTTTTTTTGATACACATGATTGTCTAGGCGTTGATTTATTTTGAGTATTTACAAGTAATAATAGTAGTCAAAAGCTTGTTATGATATAATTTTTCAGAGTATTTAGAATGAGAATTTATTTTGAGTATTTAGAAGTAATGATTGATGTCAAAAGTTAGTTCGATTGCAGTTTTTTTTATAAGTATTTAGTAAATACGGGTTTGAAAAATCTATAAACAAACAACTCCTTACACCATCTCAACTATTGTAATGAGA
Organism: Cyclanthera cordifolia; assembly: GCA_037832605.1. NCBI lineage: Eukaryota > Viridiplantae > Streptophyta > Magnoliopsida > Cucurbitales > Cucurbitaceae > Cyclanthera > Cyclanthera cordifolia. The sequence continues at coordinate 13,828,588 of JBBMEG010000022.1, forward strand.
TACACCGTCTCAGCTTACAATATTTAGATGTCAAAGTTAATTAATTTTTAGAAAGGTGACAATTATTAGATGGTTTATTAACTTTATGTTATTCTAATTTAGTTGATTTGCTTTCACTTATTTTTTTTATCTTTTGCTTTTCTTCATTTTCTTGGTCTAGTTTCATTCCATCATTGAAATGTTTAGTTATCTTGTATAAAAAAAGATTTATAAGAGCAAGCCAAACTAGGGTCGGATCATCCTAGTACTCCTAGGGTGGATGTTTCTCTTTTAAAATCATCAAAATCACTTTTGATGATTTGGAAGTTATTTTGTATGGGCTAAATCCACTTTTAACCCTTTCAATAAGTGTCTCCATTTTTTTGATGTTTCCCAGTGCCTGGCTTAAGGAAGGACGTGGTTATTTCGGGTATAGTGAAGCGAAGCTTCGATTTTCCAATTCAAAAAAAAAAAAAGAAAAAAAAAATCTCAAACGCATCATCATTGTCAAGTTCATCTTCAAATAGTGTAGTTAGAGACTTAAACAATATATTTTTGCAAATGTAAGCACTAAGCACAAAAAGATTAAAAGAAACCCCACCTGTTAGAATTCTTATAACGAGCAAAAAAGGGAATGTGTCTACTCTTCTTTATAAAGTGAAATTAAAGTCGTAAGTTTTTGGTTTGAATAGAGTGAGCCAAGGAACTTGAGAAAAACCCAAAGCTGAGGTTAGGTATGGGACAAGTTCAACCACTGTTCTTAGACAATGGTTTAAGGAACATCGTTTGAAGCTGAGGTTAGATATCATAATGCGCCTGTAATTTTGGTCGAAAGTCTTACTTTTTCTTTTTTCTTTTTCTTTTTTTTTTTTTTTAATTTTCTTTTAAAGAAATTGTATAACTTATAGTTTATAGGTATGTTGTTTTTAAATTATGCTTATCTGTGATTTTTTTTTTTTTTATTTCTCAAAAGTTATTAAATTGGAATTTATGAAATGGAATTTTGAAATCTGGTATAATAATGATTTAATTGTTTTGTTTTTCTTAAAAAAAATTATATTAATTAGAAAAAAATATATATTTATATTTAACATTAAATTTAGATACCAAGTATATATTAAATGAAGTTAAATAAAATGTGAAAAAAATATAATTAAAAATGATTTTGGAAAATTTGTTAGATTTTGTGAAGTGTTAGTTAAGATAGTTTGTCCACAAAACATGTGTGGGAGGGATTAAGTTAAATAAGGTTAATTTAACACTTTTATCAAACATAAGTATCGAAAGAGTCAATGACGCGTTGGTTTCATTGTTTCATCTACATCATTAGTTCAATCCTTAAAATTGATCTATAGCTTTCATTTATTTGAGAGCAATCTTGTATATGTAGGTAGTTAATTCACCGATGGTTATTTTTTAAATTTAAAAACTAAATTCTAATTTATAAAATTATGATAATTAAATCAAAGGCTAAAATATCATTTTAAACTTTTGAAAATTGGAAGACCAAAATGGAACAAATTAGAAAATCTAAATTTAAAATTGAACTTTTGATAATTGAGAGGACAAATAAATAAATAAATAAAAGTCTAGGGATCAAAATAGAAGAAAATTTTATTTAACTACTGTTTACCTCTTATGCTGCTCGTTTAATTTAACAAATAATATATTTGTCATCGTATTTATCAACAATATACCAAATCCAAACAATCAAATATAATGATAACCACAGGAAACGCATAGAAGCTCTGTCGTTTTATCCTTTGAACAAACCAATCGATGGTTCCCATGGACCCTTCTCGAAGCATAGAAGAAGAAAAATCATTGAATTAAAAAAAAAAAAAATCAAATAACATCTCATTAATATTTAATGATAAGAACATGCTGAAACATTGTTTGGATGTAATTTTTAAAAATATTTAAAATTAATATTTAGAATGAGAATTTTTTTAGAATATTTAATAGTAATAATTGAAGTCAAAAAAAATTTGTTAAGAACATTTAGAATTAATATTTAAAATTTAGGTATTTAAAAACAATAATCATGATTAAAAGTTGGTTTATTTGTAATTTTTAAAATAATTATGCAGTAAAAAATGGTTTGGAAAAAAGTGGATCCAAACAGGAAGAATGAAAGTAGGTAAATTTTGTCAGAGTCGCAGCTGTCATAAAAGTGAGCCCAGGCCCATAATATTTACAACGATGTAAAAAAGATGTGAATGCCTATAATAAGAATCTCCCCTCTCCAAACACTTTCTGTAATCCAAAAAAAACAAGTTTGTTTAGGGTGAAGATGTTGATGTAAACCAACAAACAAACAGGCAGAGAGAAGATATTAAAAAGAAAAAGAATGTCACGTTTGGGTGTGGTTTTGGTTATGGTTTTGGTGGTGCTTTTAAATTCAAGTTTAGAAGGCGTTGGTGATTATAGCAGAAGTGATTTTCCACCTGGTTTTGTTTTTGGATCTGGCACCACTGCTTATCAGGTTACTTTTATTTTATTTTTTTCTTTTTTTTTAATAGATAATCACAATATACATGTAGTGATCACGTTCGTCCTTGGGATCGGGAGACACAAAAAAAAAAGGAGACTATAAATTAACGTCATAAAAATCTCAAACATCAAACTTTAAAAGAAGCATATCTTCACAATCCAAATCAAGTCATCCTTTGGAAATTGCTCCATACCCATTTTTCTCTTCACTTCTCTTCATTGTTGAAGCTTATTGAATTTTTCAATTAAAAAAAAGAAAATAATAACTCAATAAAAACAAAACCATTCGTTTAAAACAAATAAAAAAAAATTAAAAAAAGTTGTTGTTGTTTTTTTTTTTTTTTTTTTTAATAATCTCAAAGATGAGTTTTAATTAGAAAATCCACCATTCCCTTTTGATTGCACATTTTTGCTAAATTGTATCAAATCCACTCTATTATTATTATAACTCTAAAAAAAATATACAAGTAAATTGGTCTATAAGCTTGTATTTTCAAAAAGTAAAATAATAATAATAATGATAAAATTTTATTTTACCGTGTTTTTTTATTTTAAAGAAAATGACGTTAATGTATTTGCATCTAGAATTAATTTTAATATTGTATTATAAATATTTGTATTATTGAAAAGTAGGTCATAACATTAATTAATATACCAAAAACTATATTTGTTAATATTTTTAAAACATGTCATACTTATAATTATTATCTATATGGCTAGTTTGGTCTTTTTTTTTTCTTTGGTTAAACCTAGTTTCTAACCATTTCTCTAGGATAGCTTCGTCCCTTGTATACGAGAAATATTTTAAAAACAAGACAAGATTTTAGATTTTTTTTTTTTAATTTTTAGAAAACGTATAAAAAAATATAAGAAAAAAAAATTCCATGAATAGAAATTGTGTTTATAGGTTTAATTTTCAAAAACAAAAAGTAAATAATGATCGAATATCATTTATAAAGATGTAACGCCCGCGGTTAGGAAGGATATATGAATAAACTGAGTCCACATCCGAAGGAGAGGAATCTTTGAAGATATAGTCTCAGGGTTAAGAAAGACTTTAGAGAATGGATTTGTATTACCTATACCAAAGGTGCATATTCCTTTTCGATGGCTCAATCGAAAACCTCCTATAAGAAAAAAAAAATTGTAGTGGATATGCTATTCTCATAAAATAATTACAAATGTAGTGAAATTTTAAAATATTTACGTATATAAT
>JBBMEG010000022.1:13833605-13848707 GCA_037832605.1 Cyclanthera cordifolia
TAGTTTTGGTTGCTTACCTTAATTTTGCATCCACTCTTCGGACAGGTTGTAGCTATGAAGTTTGCTCCTCGAGCATCTCCCTACGTGTTCCTTGGTTATATCCACTAAGAGTAAAGAGCTATATCCTATCAAGATAGGATGGAAATCAGATTTTTAACCTTTTAATCGAGAACATGTCTTAACTAATGATTTAAGTATGTCGGGAATTAATAAATATATATACTGACTCCACTAATCTTTTTGAAAATATTAATTGGAACATGAATGCAGAGAAGATTTCACGATATACGCGAATGTATGCTATAGAGAATTCGGAGATAGAGTGTCGCATTGGGCAACGATAAACGAGCCTAATGTGTTTGCGATGGGAGGATATGACGATGGATTTTTGCCACCGCAACGATGTTCATATCCCTTTGGAAGAAACAATTGCTCTAAAGGAAACTCATCAACTGAGCCATATTTGGTGGTTCATCATTGTCTACTAGCACATGCATCCGCTGCAAATTTGTACAGCAAAAATTATAAGGTAATTTTTTTTTTTTTTGTGAAACTATTAAATAGTATGAATATTCATCTCAAAATTAATCAGCGATGAGAAAAAAAAAATTTAAGTGGCAAAATTTTAGAAAAAAATCAAATAAAATAATTTGATTCAATCAATTTCAATTGATAGCTACAAAACTGATGACTTCAATCAAATGAAATTGATAACAGTAATTGAAAGTAAAATTAATTAAAAATAATAAAAGTTGAAATATATAAAATTAAAATAATATGGGATTTCAGAATTGGCTGATGTACAGCAAATTTCTTTATTTTAATTTTTTTTTTTTTTTTTGTTAAATTATTACTTTATTTATTATTGTACTCTTCCATTTTAGTAATTGTAGTTTGAAATGTATAGGACAAACAACATGGTTGTGTTGGGATGAGCATTTACATGCATAGGTTTGTTCCTTTTACTGAATCAAAAGAGGATGCAAATGCTGTTGAAAGAGCCTATGAGTTTCTTGATAATTGGTAACCTTTTTCATGTTCATACAAATTAATGTCAACCTCCCACTTTTATTATTATTATCTTTTTTATATATTTACACTAGTTTATATGCATTTCGACCATACTTTACATGAAAAATTATTTAATTGAATATCAAAAAAAAAAAAAAAAAAAAAATTGTAGACTTGAGATGTTTGAATTATGTATTAGTGTGTATTTAGAACTAATATTTATTAAATATTTCTAAAAAAAAAACTACATTCAAACGAACTTTTGACTGCAACTACTTATAAATACTTTAAATAAATATTAATTCTAAATACTTTTAAAAACTAAATCCAAACCAGCTTTTACTGCAATCATTACTTTTAAATACTCAAGATAAATTCACATCTTCTTCTTCTTCTTCTTCTTCTTTCTTCTTTTTTTTTTTTTTTTTTTTTTTTTTTTTTTTTTTTTGATATAGGGTCCTCCATCCATTAGTGTACGGTGAGTATCCCAATTTGATGAGGGAAATTGTAGGTTCAAGATTGCCAATTTTCACAAATGATGAGAGCAATCTTGTAAAGGACTCAGCTGATTTCATAGGGATTATACATTATCAAGATTGGATTATCAAAGATGATCCTCATAGCTTAATCATGGAAACTAGAGACTTAGTAGCTGACATGGGAGCAAAGATTATTTGTATGTTTTTTTTTTTTTTTTTCCATTTTTTTTAATTACAAATCTATAAATATTTGATACATGATTCCATTTGGCTACCAATTGAGTTCGTGACAATTTTCGATAATTAATGATAACTATTTAAGTCTCCTTTGATAATAATTTGATTTTTTTTTTTTTTTTCGTTTTTGAAATTTTAACTTACTAGTACTATTATAATAAATTATTTTGATATTTATATTTTACGTATGTTTTTAAAAATTGTTTGAAGGTTTTTATGAAAAGTTTATTCATACGAATTATTATTATAATTTCTTTTTTATAACTATTTAAAATTATCTTTTATTTTTAATTACTCAAAATAAAATAGCCACAATACAATTTTAAAAGTTTTTAATTTTTAAAATTGTTTTTTTTTTTTTTTTTAATCGATTTGCTTTTTGGTGCAGTACTGCAAGAAAATGTTACGACGCCTAAGGTGAGTGCTACCCCCGTTCAAGAGTTTGGTAATATTTTCTATTTCTTATTTCTCTAATTTTAATTATTGAGAAAAATAAGTTTAACAAATTTTGCAAGGAAGGATCAAGTTTTGAAAACGATAAACAATTTTGGAATTAAATATAATATTAAAATTTTACTCACTTGACTTACCCATTACGAGTAAAATTTTAATATTATTTATTTCCAAAATTAATTTATAGTTTAAAACAATTTATAAATATCTTATAGATTTGTTATCTACTTTTATAAATGTATTTAGGACCATAACAAAGGTTTAAAGCCTAGAAAAAAAAAAAAAGAAACCAAGGTTTTCAAAGAACTTGTTTTTCGTTTTTGAGTTTTCATAAAGATATGACGCATTTATACTCCTCTCATAGTCAATTGATTTTGAAATGAATGATCACACTTTTCAATACGAGGCTCATTGTGCTCTGATACCTCATTGTGCTCTAATACAGTATTAGAACATGTGGACATTCATCTCAATGCTCACACTTTCTAATAGTACTTTATTTCATATTTATATTTTATTTTACTTGTATTAATATCTATAATGTTATTAAAAAAATTGGATGAAAATTAACTTTATGTTAATTTAATTATAGGGGTTAGTTTTAATTTCTTTTAACAATCGAAAGGGTTAGTGGCGTGTTGGTTTCATTGTTTGGCAATAATTCAGTTTAACTCCTACATTACGCGATATTTTAAACTAGTAAAGAATTGTATATATACTACAACTAGCTTCTAGTTTTTTTTTTTCTTTCTTTAGTTTACAACGATGAGATAGAGATTCAAACCCATGATTTTTTAATCAAGAGATCTAAACTAATGACGTTGTTGAACTATTCCTTATTGTTTCGTGACCTCTTGACTATTTTTTATTTTAAAACATAATAAATCCCAAAAAAAGAAAAAAAAAAAAAGAAAAAAAAGGGACGTATTGTCTTTCAAAGGAATATCAACTTTGTTTTTTACTAAGATGTTCATTGCATTATAGAGCCTGCAAGTAGTGATAGAACACTTGAAGCAAGCTTATGGCAACCCTCCCATTTATGTCTATGAAAATGGTATATATATATATATATATCTCTCTCTCTCTCTCTCTCTCTCACACACTCTTGTAATTTGTTTATAATTAATGTATTTTAAATTTCATTTTAATTTGATTATCACTCTATGTTTTGGAATGTCTTGTTAGGTCTTCCAATGAAGAGAAATTCATCATTAAATGATGTGCCAAGAGTGGAATACATGCATGGCTACATTGGTGCAGTTCTTGATGCTTTGAGGTATATCCGACTCTTACGTACACTGTTTAGATGTTAAAGATAAATAGTAAGAAATCAATTTTTAGGTAAATAATCTTCGTACATAGGTGAAACCTACCCTACGAATCATCGAACCATTGATCGAATGGATGCTAATGCATCACTAGTGTCAGCTGAGATATGCTCGCTTTACTAAACATCAATCGTTATAGTATATTCTTTAATGTATGAATTTTCTTAACAAGTAAATGTTGTGGAGTCAATCGTTTATATATGTATTTTGAGCGTGGCTTTTGAAATTGTTGTAGGAATGGATGTAACGTGAAAGGATATTTCACATGGTCATTTGTTGATGTGTTCGAGTTACTAGATGGATACCATTCAAGTTATGGATTATTCTACGTAGACTTAGATGATCCAAAGTTGAAAAGATATCCTAAACTCTCTGCTCAATGGTTCTCCAACTTTTTGAAACCAAAAGTTCTTAATTTAAAACAAGATTATTTGGAGCTCAATACCAACTCAACAACCTTCTTTCCTTCTTAAATCATTAATATTCAAATGCTCCAATGTATATAAATAAAATGTGATGACCTTTATGAATAGCTTAATGTCAAAAAGTTATGTTAATTTCACTTTTATTTGTGGATTTATGAATATAAACCCTCGAGTTTAAACAAATCAATTGCGATTCTTCACATATTTCTACGTCCATTTACCAATTCTTTTTGTCTTTCAAATTTACTCTATCTTGTTTAAAATCACGACATTAAAATTTGTTATGAATAAAGAAAATGTGTGAAAAAGAATCATGTAACAGCTAAAAGTGATTTAAAGACTAAGAAGCACAGACACGGACACGAGATATAGACACGACACGATACTAACATTTCATTATTTTAAAATGAAAGACACGGATATGTTGAAGACACATGATTTATTATAATTTTATATGGTATTATGTTAAAAGATAAAATCTAAAATATTAAAAAAATTTACTATGAAAAATATTTCAAATAATGATGAATATGAAGTTAACCCACGTAGTTATATGAGTTCATTTAAATCCTTCTCATCATTCTTTACATGCATACTAAAAACACACAAATCAAAATTTATACGTCTACCTTAAACAATCTCAATACTTTAGTTTTTACCTCACTTTTTTCTTCCCTCTATTTTCTTTATTTCTTTCCTTTTAGTCCAACTATCTTCAATGGATGTTGTCGTCGACGATCTCCACCCACTTGAAACAAATAAGTCTTAAATGAGGTGTCCATGGAGTGTCCGTGAAGCCTCCGAAATTAAAAATAATATTAATGAAAGAGGACACGGAATTTTGAGTGTCGGACACGTGTTCATAGAGTGTCCAAGAGTATCAGTGTATGGCACATGTCTTTCAAGGATACGTTGTCAAAATAGAAGTGTCCGTACTTTCTAGCTTAAAGGTCTAAGGAGCGGTTGGCATACTCTTGAACCAATGCTCCAAAAAGTGTTGGCCTCTTAAGCAATTGAGAGGGCCTTTCAAATTCTCTTGCTTTCCCTGTTTAACATGAACAACAACAAGAAGAGGTTATTTTGGGTTGCCCGAGATAGGTTAGAATTCATGTTAAGTCGATAAAACTTGCCTTCGTCGATCACCAAAACTCGATCACAATCCATTACTGTGGGAATTCTATGAGCTATGCTTATGATGGTGCATGTTCCGAAATCCTCTCGGATGATCTTTTGAATCAAAGCGTCGGTTTTCGAGTCGACCGATGCAGTTGCTTCGTCCATGAATAACAGCTTGCTTTGCTTTAGCATGACCCTTCCTAAACAGAGAAGCTGCCTCTGTCCCACACTCCAATTTTCTCCATTATCAACAACTGTTAAGATTGTCAACAAATTATATATTATTTGATAAAATAGAGAAAAGCATTACTCATAAAGATTTAAACAAGTCAAAGATATAAACACCTGGAGAATCAAGTTTCTCGGGCTTTGAAGCCACGACCTCTTTAAGCTGACATCGATCCAAGCTCTGTATGATTGATAACATACATTGTCAACAAATGTTGAAAAGATCGAACTCATCGACATTATGAGATTCGCAACGGATGTTGTAAGATAAGATACTAAAAATTTACCTTCCATATTTGATCGTCAGAATACTGACCAATTGGGTCGATATTGCTTCGAACCGTTCCCTCGAAAAGAACTGGTTCTTGAGGAATGATACCGAGCCGTGACCTTAGATCATGAAGCCCCAATGTGGCTATGTCAATGCCATCAATAATTATTTTTCCTGCTGAAGGTTCAACCAGTCTGAACAACACTTGGACTAGAGTTGATTTGCCGCTCCCCGTTCGACCAACCACGCCGATCTTCTCTCCCCCATTGATACTTAAAGTAAGCCCCTTAAGGACCAAAGGAGTGTTCGGGCGATATCGAACCTGTTAATCGAGATAAATTTACTTATAGTAGAGATTCAATGTTGTGGCTCATAACATACAGAAAAGCAAGTGTTGTAATATGAAGCAGCACAAAGAGTTGGCTCATAATATCATATAATATGCAATATTTCATTCATACACCAAGATTCTGATAGAATTTATAATGGAGATATTTTAGTAAATACTGAAGGGATTTGGTTAGAATTTAGTTATAAAATACAGGGGATGTGTATAAAGAAAGATATCAAATTTTGTGGCTATTTTGGTATTGGAATCTTTCTCTGAACACAGTCCCTTTGGTTATAACTAAATTCTAACAAATAGAAAAGAATCGAGCTACTTTATGATATCAAATTTACGATATCTCAAGTTCAGTACTAAAACGACTACAATATTTGATACATTACAATCACTCCATTTATAACTAAGTTCTAACGAACTCTTTTCGGTGTTTACTAAAATATCACTAATATAAACTACTAAAATATCACTAATACAAATTTGAAAGTTCAGGGATCAATATGGAACAAACTTAGAAGTCTAGAGACTAAAAACGAACTTTAAAAGTCTAGAGACCAAAATGAAACAAAGGTAAAAGTCTAGGGACCAAAGTGATATTTTAACCTATGAACTCTATCAGATCCACCCTTGCTTCTTATAATATGCTCAAGTAAACCAAAATCTAAATGGTTATCAATCAAGACCTACGTTATTCAGTTTTTAAGCTAGGACTTGAAGGAATGAATCTCGAAACACCTCCAACGGTTTCTACCGAACCTCGAGACATTTGAAGGAAGAAGACAAGAAATACATATGATGTTATGAAGAAAATTGTTGAAAGCTGAAGAGCTAATACCTGCAAATCTTTGAGATCAACATTTCCATGAAAAGGCCAATTCAAGGGAGGAAGAGAATCTTTGATTCTCCATGCAGCTTCTGGTGGTATAACAGAAAACTGCTTCACTCTTTCAACTGATACCATTCTGTTTTCAATGAAGCAACTCATATATATGGCCCAAAACAACACAGCATTCAACGACAATCCATAAGACAAAGTCAACCCAACATTTTCTGCAATTAAGTAATCACTAAAATTATAAGCAACAATCTCAGAAATGTTTCAGAAAACATGACAGTTGACGCTTACCGGGCTTGATGACGGAGCTCGGTAATATGATCAAGAACATTGCTGAACAGCAAAACACTATACTTCCAAACAGTTCCAGTCGGAATCCCAACCACTCGTTTGCTCCGTTATTGTGGAAATCCATTCGCAAATTATTGTTAACTCGTCTGATGTTTTCATCGCAAAACTGATCTTGTTTTCGAAATGACCGAATCGTCATTACTCCTTGTATGCTTTCCGAGAAATGATGAATCACGGGTGCTTTTGTTATCGAGTCGAGGCGTGTCAGTTCACGAGCGGTAGCAAGGTAGTATCCCTGTAAAATGAAACAGTTTAGAAAGGTAAGAGTATAAGAGTTAGTGTCAGTTAATATAATTAAATTTACCCAAACCCATGAACACGATTGAACATGGTATTAGAGCAGGAAGGTCATAAGTTCAAGCCCTTCTACATGATATTTTTTCTCGCCAATTTCAGCTTAAGCTTTTGAGTTGATTGGTAGTTTAACATGATACAGCGGTAAGTTTACACGTGACATTGGTTGAGCATATACATTGTAGGGAGAGATTTAAAAGAATGTTCTTACCCTGTACCAAAAGTTAATAAATAGAAGTGGAATCACAAGGAAAATAGTAGGCCAGGCATTTTGACATGTGACAATGAAGATGCTGAGTACTGTAATGTACATAGCAGAGGCAATAGTAAAGATGAAGGGGATGAACAAATCAATGTTTGTCTGATCATTTGAAGCCTAAATGAAAAGATAAGAAAAGAAAAAGGTTAGGACATAACAAGTACAATTTGAAGGGACTACTACTCCAAATGAATGCAAAAACTTACTCGACTCAGTATTCTTCCGGAGGGCGTCGTGTCGAAAAACGACATGGGGGCGTGCAATATACTAGAAAGAATTTGTGAAAAGAAAATCTGAGCTGTCTTAAGACCTATAACTATAAAAGAAATTGATCTCGTTGTCACCAACACAACCGAAACGACAGCAATTGCAGCATAAACAGAAAGGAACAATTTAGGATCGAAGGTAACGGCACGATCGGGTGAAGTTTCGTATGCCAACCAATAATCACCAGCCATCAAAGAAGCTTGCCACACAGCAGAGAAAAACAAGGCTATACCAACTCCCCACCATCCATAAGCCTCAGTGCAATAAAGTTTATACACCTCCATGCTAACACTCCCAGTTGCCCTCTCCTCATCTTTGATGAGTTTCGATGAACCCTTCTCGGCCTGCGGTTGATCTACATGGCTATTTTCGCCGTTTGCTTCCCGGTGCTGGGAAGGCGACGGAGGTGGTTTCGGAGAAGAAGCTTCGAGTGTTGGATTGCAGCCATCGACAATTTCCATTGAGGACTCATGTGCTGCAACTAGTGATCCAAATTCCAATCCACTCTCTACTAATTCATTGTATTTTCCAGATTGTACAATGGTACCATCTTTCATAACCTAACATAAAAAGATTAAGAAACAAAAACCAAAAAGAGTTTGTTAATTACTTTCATAGATGTAATCTAATCGAGAATCCAGAAATAAACAAACAAAGTTGATCATCAAGCACGTACGAAAATTCGATCGACATTGTGCAAGAAATCAACTTGATGTGTAACAAGTACAATGGTCTTGTCTTTGAGAGCTCCTCTTACACATTCCTGAAATATCAAAAGAAAGAGAGATCTTAACAAGCAGCAATCTGTAAAATATATAACATAAAAGGAAGGAGAATTTATTTTTCTTCACAAATTGTAAAACATTGCAAACAAAGTTGTATCCTTCATACTATGGTAAGCGGTTATTGTGGAAGAAGTCAATATAAATATGTACCTTGAAAATTTCGGATCCTGTATGTGCATCGACCGCGCTAAATACGTCGTCGAGGAGATAGATATCGCAGTCCTGATATACAGCTCGAGCAAGTTGTATCCTCTGCTTCTGCCCGCCACTAAGGTTAATTCCACGCTCACCGATCTCGGTCTGATCCCCATACTCCATCATTTCCATGTCTTTTGCTAAGCAACAAATCCTGACAACTTCCCTGTATTTCTCTCTATCCATAGGCATTCCAAATAATATGTTCTCTTCAATGGTGCCATTTTGAATCCATGATGTTTGGGCAACATAAGCAGTTGTTCCACAAACATGAACCTGTTTGAAGAGTGCAACACAAGATATTGAAAAGTAAGAAATGTAAACTGGATAAGGGGGTGTTTGGTACAAAGAGGATTTTGGCTACCGAGAATCAGTCTCACATAATCTCATTTTTTTTGTAACCACCTTTTATTCTCCCTATACCTACTTTTTATTCACCTCATAACCACTTCGCATTCTCTAACCAGTTTTTATTCTCACTGTACTCGCTAACGGTTCTACCCATCATCATTCTCCTCTCCAAACACCAATGATGATTCTCTCTGATAATCATTCTGCCCTATATTTGCTCCTTAATTCTCATCTTTCTAGTAATCATTTGCATTCTTCTTGCACCAAACACTCCCTAAATGAATTGTTTATATCAATCATACATGAAATACAACGTAAACTCGGGTTGCTAGCTTATCAAACTGTTTTTCTTGAAAACTTTGAAACATTCTAAGAGAAGAAACTATACCTTTCCAGACAGTTTATGCATCTCACCAAGAATCGAAGCCAAAATCGATGATTTTCCCGATCCCACAGTTCCAGCGATAGCTGTAAGTTCTCCCTTTTGTATATTCAAATTTATATCATTTAGAACTACTTCTCCATTCGCGTCATCGTCCCAGCTAAATCGTCCGTTTTCAACTACCACAGCAATATTTCTGTGGCATCCCTCAGTTCTTTCAACTGATTCATCAGCCAATTCCTTGCTCAACATGAATTGATCCAACCTCCCAAGTGATACCATTGCTTGTGAAAGCGATATCATCGATTGAGGAAACGTTCGGATAGGCTCCTGCAACACCTTTAAGATAGTTGTCATAGTGAACACCGTCCCGGCATCTAGTTTGACGCCTAAGAGTAGTGCAGCACCAAAGGTGAGAGTTGATACAACCACTGGCGTACTCCACATGACTATAATGTTAGCAAACATCGAATACATGAATTTGGTTAGCCATTCGAATTCCGATGCACGAAAACCTTGAATTCTATCATTGAAGTGATCCTCCCACGCTTGAAACTTGATCACCCGCATGTAATTCAGCGTCTCATTCGTTGCCTTCATTCGCAAATCTCGATTCTTCATTACGTTGAATTGGAACCGGTTGTTGCGTCGTGAGCCAAACACGACAAATACAAGAACGCCAATGATCGTAATCAGTGTGACAACCGTAGCAAGACCTAGGTAAACAGCAAGAAGTGCCATACCGACACCAACTTGTAATGGCATCAACCAAACAGCATGTAATTGTAACATCATATCCGAAAGCTGCTGAGTATCGACAGCCATGTAATTAACAATCTGTCCAACTCCATGTTCCTGTCTCGAAGACGACGATAGCCTTAACCCCTTCTTGTACAAGGAAGTGATAAGCGTGCATCGAATGAGCATGCCGATCTTTTGAGAGTTAAAGTTAAAGTGATGAGTAGTGAGAACTTCACAAAATTTAGAAACAAGAAGAATCACTACAAGATAGTATCCTTCATTTGGGGAGCTACCTTTTCCAGCAGTGAAATTTACGAAACGTTTAATAAGGACGGGTCCGACATACATGATACATGTACGCACGATGGCTAGAAAGGCGGTAAAGGCAATTTCCTTCCATAAACAACGGATCAACGTCGTACGAACCGGGTGAGTGGACTTTTCATGAGGTTTAGGCCACATTGTTTCAAACATGACTGACATTTTCTCAGCTCTATGCTGTGGCGAAAGATTTGGAACTTCTTCCAATGGGAGAGGCTCTTTGTAACCTTTACGTAACAAAGGATTCATCCATATCCAAAAGACTTTCGATACAAAAGACGCCGACGCAAATGCCGACACGTTCAATTTACTTGGAACCAACTCGATTAAATCACTTGGATCATCAAATTCTGCATTGGCTGGTGTAGTCACCATCACCCCGGTCGATCCTTTCGTGGCAACAAAAAGAAGAACCGCGGATAAAGGAAACGAGGCAAATGAAATAACATCATCCAGAATCAAATCGAGTTCATCCGTAGTAGGTCTACTGATCACGAAACGCATAATAGCAGATGCCATGAACAACGAAACGATTACGAAATTTACAATCCAGTAAATTCGAAGAGCAAGCGGATGCTTAGCAGCTTCGAATCTTCTTTCGTGGATTATAACAATTGCAATAACAGCATGAGTGAATGCTTGAACAAACCAAAACACACCATTTGAAATCCTCCATGGTGAATGAACAGTAGAGGATAATGTCAAGACACTTAGAACAAGGTAGCAGATGGTTAACAGGCCAGAAACAACTAGAGAGAGTTTAAACAAGATGGTAGTTGTTACTAGAGGTTTATTGCTACCAATGAGAGGTTTCCGTACGTCGACGTCGGAGTTCATTCGATCACCCGAACGGAATCGAGAAAACAACTTTCGAATCGCAAAAGCCAAGAGTATGAACAAGAACAGGATATCAATAGAGGATAATAATACCCTTTGAGGACAAGGTGAAAGAAAAATGAATTGTGACCATTGGATTATTTCTCCAATAGCCTTTTCCTCAGAGGATTGAATCATGGAGCAAGATGGTGAATTCAACCAAGCCATAGCTGAAAGTTTTAACCACACAAAATTATATTATCATCCTCTACTTAGAAACTCAAATAATCATCCAGTTATTCCTTTATTTCCCTGAAAATAAACAAAAGCAATCATCAGTTTCTTCAATATGAAACAGAAACTTTTTTTTTTTAGTTCATAACTCTGACACCACAAACCCTACATACAGGATCGAGCCAAGTATCAACATTCAGTATCTAAATTTGGTGACGGTGAAGTTGAATTGGAATACATTACAATCAAACAAATCAACACGTGACAAACAAACCAACACGGTGCTGACCCTTTTGATCAAAAATACCAAATTGAAGATAAAAAGTTAGATAGAAACAGAGTGGATATGGGGTGAAAAATAAAAGATCTGATCAAATGGATGAATTGCTGAGTTAAACCTTATGATGAGAAATTAGAAGAATCAAGAGAAGGAAATTTGGAGAAAAACGTGTATCCGAGTTTCTCTTCACTAAAGTTTTTTTTTTATTTTAAGATGCCAAATTCTAAGATTGAAGCTATTAATAGAGATGTTCATGAGTTGGATTGAATCCACGTATTTTTTAAGACCTAATTCAATTGGTGGATTATAAAATTTTCCAACTCAAATCATCTTTATTAAATATTAAACTTAAATTCGACCTCAAATTTTTGGGTTGTTAAAATTTTAAGAAAAAAACAGAATATTAATTAGAAAACATATAGATGAAGATATGAAAAAAATACATTTCAAAACTTACAATAAGTTATTTTAGCCAAAAGATCAGTAGCACAATACTATTAGCAGAAGATCATGTGATCATGGATTCAAATTTACCTACTCCCAATTATTATAATTATATATATATATATATATGAAAAAGTTTTGGAGAATATATAATCAAAAAATTAAATAAAGATAGATAAAATATATACAATATACTTCGAAATGGTCTCAATATGTCAACTAAACTACAGTGAGTTGGTACTTTATAATGTTATTGAGTTAGTGACCACTAAACAAATTCATAATTATCAAACAAGCAATAAGTTAGTGACATGAATATGCCGTAAGGACCGCTAAATCACAAGTTAGAAAATTATCACTTCAATTGTTGTGCGATCTAAAAAAAATCATAATTCATTCGTAAATTACTATAATATTAAAACAATTAAGATCTTCAAAAAGTAAAAAATAAAAGTAGCATTAACCTTGTATATATTTATGAAAATTTGTTGTAAATAACCAATTCTAAAATATCTTTTTCAAATATAGTTTTTTTTTTTAACTTTTATAGTTTTTAATTAATTTTATTTGACTCTTTTTGCTTTTTTTTTTTTGAAAGGCTTTTGCCCTCAATTTAATTTGATTGAAACCCTGAATTTCATTTCAATAAAGAGTTTGTTTGAAACCTATTTATTTTCTAAAATTTTGAAATCCATAAAAAAGGGTTTTTTTTTCTTCTAAATATTCTTGAAAATTCTCATATAAATATATATATATATATATATTTAGATTATAATAATTGGGGCGATGACACTAAAGCTGCAATTCTTTTGGCCTTTATTTATTTATTTATTTAATGCCTCAAAAGAACAAAAAAAAACATAGTAGTTATCACAAAACATTCGGAGCAAAACATAAATCCAGAACATTCTTGGTTGGTTTGAACTTATTCTCTTTTAATATGAGTTTTTTTTAAAATTAATTATGATATTCCCTGGAGGCATTAAAATAATAATAAATAATAAATAAATAAATTAATAAAACAAGAAAGTATGGGAAGTATTAAATAAAGGAAAAAGGGTGTCCATTGATTCATAGCAATAACCTACGTAACCAAACGCCATAACAACAGAAACACCGACAAAAGAGGATTGACATAAATTACAAATTTATCCATTTAACTTTACTTCCAGTTCTTATTTTTGTTTTTATTCGTATATATACATTTTTTATTTTTATATAAATCAACATTAAAAACTTTCGTAACCAACCCAATTGATTAGTGGTTTCATTGTTTGGTGTTTTTCAAAATTATACTACAACTTTTCTAGCAGAATAATTATAAATGTGAAAAAATTATTAAAAATATATATCTATCTATTAGTATATTATATTATAAATACTGATTAATATCAATATTAAAAATATATATTATAATATTCATTGTTATCAATGATTATATTTATTTTTAAAATTATATTTATAATTTTTTTTTTTGTAGATTTGATTTGTTTGGTGAGCATTCATATATTCTTTGAATGCAAATGTTTAACCAAATGAGGATTATAAAAATAATAATAATAGTAATAAACTGAAGAAAAAAACAATGTTTGATTTGTTTTAAAAATTGTGAAAATTTATAAACCATTCAATGGTAATGTTATTATGAAAATATAAATACTTTTTTATATTTTGACTCCATCAATTTATAGACTTCAACTGATTATTAGAAAACCACCCTACAAAATTTATTATTTAAACGTTCGTGCATTAGCAGCATACAAATAATGGAGGAATAATAGTTTAAATAAATAAATAAAAGAAAAAAAAAAGTCAAGAGGAACGTATGAAAGAGATTAAAATTATTATAAAAATAAAGGGTGTTGGAGGCTCAAACTACAGATCATGTGAATGCTTATGTATCACTGATGCCAACTGAGCTAGTACTCATTTATTTGTTTAAATGAACTATAATTAGTACAACTTTTGTACAAAAATTAATATATATGCTAAATGTTACTCTCATGTGAATTTGTTATCATTAAAACAAACTATATATTCATTTTAATATATAACTCCATTTATAAAAAAAAGAGAGAGCAATTTAAAATAATAAAATATTTATATATAAAAAAAAAGACATATGAACTCTTAGAAATAGGAATGAAAAGAAGGAAAATCTTCAATCTTAATTACAAGTTCATATAGTAATATCTCTTTGCTCTTCTTCAAAATAAATGAAAAAGAAAAAAGAAAAGCAATTATGAGAGAGAGAGCAAAGTACCTGAAAGTTCATTAATGGGGAGAACTGATACAGGAGAGAGAGAGAGAGAGAGAGAGAGAGAGAGAGAAGAAGAGATGAGGAAAAAGAAAGAAGAAAGTGAATTTGATCTTTCTTGTTTGGAAATGGACTCTTATTCGGTGAAAATTTGGACTTTTATTTTATTTTCTTTTGTTTGTTTGGTGGAAAAAATGATTTTGTCCATGAATTTTTCGAGATGTGGCTCATCAGATAACTGGCTTACAGCCGCCCATCAACCTCGCTAATAAATAACCAACCCTTTCATCCACCAATCCTCTATCAAATTAATATTTATTAATAACAAAAACTTATATTTATCCTAATAATTAATTACATCTAAATATTTAAAATATATTTTTATTATAAATATTAATT
>JBBMEG010000022.1:13850655-13877136 GCA_037832605.1 Cyclanthera cordifolia
TGTTTTGCAGGCCTTTCGTCCTCTACTAAACAAATAGTACTGTGGATAGACCGTTGACCAATTTTCGGCATCAACACCTAATAATGTGTTATTTTACATAATTATTCTCATCATCATAATTATTTTACCCGACATTGCACTTCCTATTCTCTCATATTCTCATTTCATAATTTTTCTCATTCCTATTCTCTTCTAATTCTCATATTCTCGTAATAATCATTCACCCCTTCTCTTTAAGGGTGTTCAAAGAACTCAGTAATTCTATAGCCGAACTCAATCCAACCCTATTTGATTATTTGGTTGGTTATCAACTTATTTGGATTCAGTTTGATTGAAATAAATGAAATTTCATGAATTGAGTTAGTTTTTGGACTAATCTAAAATTTATTAATTAATTATTTTTCTTATTTATAACATAATTATATATTTATATTTATTTATTTAATTGTAACTCTCAAGACTTTTTATTCTCTAAAGTTCTTTAAATATTATTTAAGTATATATAATTGTTATAAATTGAAGTTGAATGGTTAATGAAAGTAATTGTTAAGTTGGTTTTCATAGAAGTTAAAAATAAATAATAAATACATCTTTTGAATTAAAAACAAAAACAACTTAAACATGTCAATCCAAATTAAAAGATATATGAATTTAGTTGTTGAAACATATATGGTTGAACGAGTCAATTGATTAGCCGTTCTAATTTTCTTAATTCAACTTAACTCAATTCATGTATTTTTTTTAGTACAAATTTAAAAAGAAATACAAACTCTACATAAAGTATTCTTAAATAAATTAGTTAAATATCAATTTCTAAACGTGATGTTCAACTAGATTAGCGTTGATAATGAAACCAACCGGTCAATAACCCTTAAAATCAATCTCAACTGGAATTCAATCAACTCAGTTACACCTAAAAAAAAAAAAAAAAAAGTGTATGAGAAGTAAAGAGTTGGGCAAGAAAAAGTTAATGGAAAATGGCTGATGTGTTGTATGATGCAAACTTGTTCTATTTTGTGTGGATGCAAAACCAGAGGTCAGTGTGTGGATGAAAATGGCGAAAAGCTTCAAGAGGACAGTGTTCTTCAACTCCCACCACCACCACCAACAACAACTACAACAACACAATTCACTCTTCAATTCTCTCTTCCTTTAGAAACCCTCAATTTCCCGATTCTCTTGAGAGAAAAAAATGGCGGAATCCCTTTTCTCTTCCCTTCCGGACGACATTCTTCTCAACATCTTCTTCAAGCTGGAAGACGATCCCCGCAACTGGGCTCGTTTAGCTTGTGTTTCCACCAAATTCTCCTCCACAATCCGAAACATCTGCTGGAAAACTAAGTGTTCCAACTCCATCCCTTCTCTAATCGACGATCTCTTCCTTGCCGGCGGCGGCAGCGACTCTGTTCCCACCGGCGGATGGGCGTCGCTACATAAGCTCGCCGTCTGCTGTCCAGGTCTTGTCCATTGTGGCGTTCTTCTCGAGAATTCTGATTTCGGGCTCGAACGCGAGCTGGGTCCGGATGAGAACTATCTGAAATTGGAGTCGAAAGAGGAATCAGAGTCATCTACTGCTCAATCTGAGGTTAATTCTGATCTTTCTGCTTCTGTTTCTGATTGTGCTTGGTCGCTTTACGATGATCTGTATCTAGATACTGTATATAACCAATCTGAATTCCCCGATGTTCTTGAACCCCAAATCGATTCTATGAAAGTGGAGAAAGGGGTTTTTATATCGGATGGTGATTGTTGTGTTACGAAGAGGAGGAAGATTTGTAGGTCAATGAGATCGCATTTAGCATCTGGGATTTGGAATTTGAGCAGGGAACAGGGTAGTAAACTGCTTAGGAGTCGATTTCGAGGTGATTGTTTGTATATTTGCGATTGGCCTGGATGTGTTCATATTGAAGAGAAGCGTAATTACATGCTTTTCAGAGGAGTTTTCAAGAACTTCAAACGTTCTCATGTTTGGAGAACGATTAAGGATGGTAACAGGAACAAAATCGATCTGAATTGCGCGTTTTGTTCTTGCAATCAAACTTGGGATTTGCATTCTTCTTTCTGTTTGAGAAGGGTTTTTGGATACCATGATGATGGTGAACCAGTTGTTCGTGCTTATGTCTGTGAGAATGGCCATGTTTCTGGAGCTTGGACTGATCTGCCATTGTACACTTAAATCTCAACTTCTGGTTTTGCTGAGCTTAAACTTTACTATCAGAAGTTGGATCGAGCTCAAATCATGGATTCTGGCCCTCGTATCGGGGCTCCTAGCTTCCTTATGTCCGTCGTCTATCGCTCTTTGGATGGAGGTAGCTGGTGTATAGCTTTAAGTATCCTTTGAAAGCTCATAGTAGGCTGAGAAAGAAATGGAGGGGGGATTATATTGTGAGTTCTTATGCCTATAATTTATATCATTTTGTTGCTTTAACCTTTTCCTCTTCCTTTTCTTGTTGCCTGTTTTTCATGAACTGGATATGTACTTTCATTATAAAGGATTATTGTTGGGTTTCATCTCTGCGCTCTATTCATTTCAATTCTACATGTTTCATTATTGCTTGCTGCTAAGGAAAGACAATAGCTGATATGTTCATGAGAGAAGATATAGAGGAAGAATGCAGTTAAAAGATGGGCATAACAAAGCTTTTAACTTTGGAGGATGGTGGAGAGAATGGAGTTATAAATCAAAAAACATGAGAAGTTGGAAGTTTAAACAGGTTAATTTTCATAAAGATTTGATGAAAAGATAAAACATTGCCATTATGTGCCTATTATCTTTGCTCGTGTTTTAGGGAGTGTTTGGAATGGTGGGATAGGATGGGAAGGGAAGGGAAGGGAAGGATCATTTTCCATTATTTGGTCTACTGAGTTTTCATCTCATCAATCGTTAATTTATTCTTACTTTTCTTCTTTTCCTCTCACTTCTCGCGGTAGCCAAAATGTTCTTAGAGTGTAGTGGTCAAAGTGCTTTAAATAATTGAGAGGCGATTACCTCAATTTATGATGGTGATCCTAACTAAGAATTAATTTTTTACCCGCAATATATTTCTTGAAAGTAATCGAGATGTGCGTAAACTGTTCAATCAATCACCGTACCTTAAAAAACGGAGTTCGTTTGCTTTTATTTGTTATGGTAGAAGTATAGTTTCCCAAAATACTTGATTGAATTAAAGAAATGCTTGAAACCATGTTTAGAGATTTGTAGGGCCTATTATTGAACTAGGTTTAAATAATTCTATGACTATGTTTAGGAGTGATTTTGAAAGGTGTTGAAATACTTTTGTCCTATTTAAAATCATGCCAAAGTCTATTTTTAATTATTTAGAGTATAACTTTATGTTATGAAAACTGTATATAAAACTATAAAATCAAACAACAATTAGATTTGGAATGGAAATGGTCTTTAAATCAAGTGTTGTACATTAATGAAGATTGGAATGGTTAAGGAAATGTCTCAAAGGTCCTATTTGTTGAGTTCGGATCCGCCAGTCCAGTGAAGGAATTGGCGGATCCTTGCATTTTGGGTGTCGGGTTTACTCGGTCGGGTTATCCCGAAGCGTGGGCCTTTCTTTCTATTTTTCATTCATTTTTCTGTTTTTTTTTTCTCTCTCTCTCTAATAATTTTTAACTATATGTGTTTCATTGAAAATACAATAATAACTATTAGGCGTGTTTATACATTCTTCGAAAATTGATTCGACCGATTGAACTAAGGGCAGTCAGTTGGTGTTTAAGTATATGTCAGTCGATGTCAGTTAAAAAATTACTTAACCAACTTCTTTATTCAGGTTCGATTAATAAAAATGCCTTCCTATAATAATTAATATTTTTCATTTAATTAATTATATTTATAATTAAATTACTGTAAAATTAACTTAATTTGAAATGTGTTTTAAAAAAAATTTAGTATGTTTATTTTTTTTTTAATTAATTCTTAAAACTTCAATAAGAATTTTGTATGATCAATATGTTTTTTATAAAAAAATAAAATAGTAATTAAAATAAATTAATCGACCTAATGATCGTTTTGATCGATTTAACCGACCAAACCAACCGACTTAACCGATTGGTCAATTTTATTTTATTTTCAAGCAAACTGATAAAGTGGTGTCAATTTTCACAAAAAATCTACACTTAAAAACTCTTAATAACTATATTTATTTCATTGAAAATACAATAATAACTATATTATTTCTTATTTGTATTTCTTATTTGTAATTTATTTTTTTGGACGTAAATAAAATCTAAATACATATTCCTTCAAAAAAACTTAACTCGTTAGGTTTTTGTTATTCGAACAAAATACATCTATATAGTTTGGAATTATTTTATTTTATGTGGCTAACTCGTCTATATTGTTTTTTTTTTGTAAAATTATTTATTATATAAAATTTATTAGCATAAAAGAATAAATTTAATAATGGACAATTTATTTAAATATTCAATTAAAATTTTTTAAATTTATTATAAATAAAAAGATTAATGAGCAATCAATTCTATATAAAAGAAAAAAACAACATTTTTCTTTTCCCTCCCCCACAAACTTTTTTTTTTTTTTTTTTTTTTTACTATTGGAATTTAAAATTATATTTTAGTTTATAGATTTGAGATTTGTTCTATTTTAGTTCTTAAACATTTAAACGTACAATTTGAGTATATGGACGTTGTTAAGTTTTTGTGACTCTACCTCTTTAACTTGGGTTAATTAAATGTAACCTTAGTTAAATATTGAGTTAGGTCAAATTAGGGTTATATAAGGGTGTTTTCTTATTGAGAGAGTTTAAACAGAGAGTTTTGATTGTAGCTTTGGCATTTGAATAAAGATCATCTCAAGATTTGGATTGTGGATGTATGGCTAGTTACTGAACCACGTTAATTCTGGTGTTGCTTTCTCCATCCTTCTCTTCTATTTTTATTCATCTCAATTACGCTTTCAATTTATTTTGTTTTTCTCTAAATTGGATATAAATTCTGAATTTTGTTTGAACAGACGTCAAGTTGGTTTCATTTTAGTTTTCATATTTTCAAGTCTATTCTATTTTGATCACATAACTTTCAAATATTCAATTTTAATTCTCTGACTTTCAAAATAAGTTAAACGTTGTTTTTATTTGAAATTTGTTGTTACGTTTCAAAAAAAATTAACCATATTTATCTATAAATTTAAGAAATATGTTCACATATTTCAGTTATTTATATTAAAATTATTAACATTGTTGAACCAATTTTAAAAAAAATATCAACTTCAAATTTATTATAGGAACCAATTTTGAATTTTTATAAAATTCTAGAGACTAAAATTAAAATTTTAAATGTTTGTAGACTAAAATGGAATAAACTTGAAAATTCAAAAATTAAAATTGACTTTTGAAAGTTAATGGATCAAAATGCAATAAATCTCAAAGTCTAAGGATAAAAATAATATTTCAACCTAATTTCGCTCGTAGTTTGTACCACTCTTTCAGAGGTGCATGAACAATAGAACACGGGAGGCGAGGGGATGAGGTGAAAATTCTCCGATTCCTCTGGTATGATCAAATGTTTCACAAACTGGTAAAACTAAAATCATGTTATAAATTCAACTAAGACATCTTTCTCAAGCACCGAAAGGGTTGATGGCAGTAATTTCATTATTTGGTGTTAATACAAATTCAACACTAACGGTCGGTAGTACATTTTTTGAGACACTGGTTTGATTTTTGCATTTGCAATATTCTTTTTTTTTTTTTTTTCCAACACATTCATGATTTTTGAGCATATGCACTTTATTTTTTGAGTTCAACATGATTTTTAGAAATCAAAATGTTATAAATAATTGAAACAACAATTAAGAATTAAAGAAAAACACGAGACAAAGGACACAATGACTCGCATGGTTCACTATTGTCAACGGGTCAACTATGTCCACAGATAGGAGTGAGAAACTATTTTATTTAAGAGATAAAAATACAAATGGTTAGTAAATTAAAAAGGGTTAAGTGTTTCAAAGAGTTATATATTAGTGAACTGATCTTGTAAAAACCCTAATTAAAATATAACCCAAAGTACGTAATAGTTCAATACAAAAGTATATAAACTCAATTACATATTTCGACCAAATCTTTCTTACTTGCTAACCATGCACATGTCACGTAGTTCAAGATAATTAATATAAAATATTTTAACATTCAACTTCTTAATCTACGAATCTCACATCATTATCATTCATATTAATAGCGATGATTGTCACCACTCATATACACCATGATCTTCTCATTTTCTAATGAATGTAGGACAACTTTGTCGGTATCCGTGTTGGCTTTTTGGCTATTATCTCAGATTAATTAATTAATATTTTGATGATAACAAACTCGAATTTTGTTTATGATATTTTTGGAGTTTTGAAGGGTTTAATATGTAGATAATGAAGAGACCATTCCAACGCATTTTGAATTGTTCAAATCGAAGCTAAAATGGGGAAGATATGGATATTTGAAGTTTGGAAGGAAAATTCGCCAAATGTAAAAATTAGATTTCTTCTCTTATTGTTTCCTTTCACACCAAATCTCTTTCCATCTCATCTCTACTCAATCTTATCCATCCATTACATTTACCCTAAATCTAAAGGCCACAATTTAACATATCTTCATCAAATCTCACCCGTTGATCATTTTGCCTTACCTCCAACGATCGTCTTTTATCTTCTCTTCCACAAATCACTTGTCTCAAATTTTGACTTTAGAGACAACAACATATTCATTCTAAGCAGTCTCTAAAAGTTTGATTACTTCACATATTCTTGAATCGGCGTATTACAAATTTGTGAAGAAGTTGTCAACATTAAACTTGTGTATTTTGCCGAGGTATTGTGTTAGATTTATTTTTATTTGTTTTGGGATTTGTATTAAAGTGTGTGGGCACACCTTGGGTTGTGAGAAAACTAAGTTGGTTTAATCCTGAACCAGTAAAAAGATCTGAGTTTCTTTTTCGCCTAAGAAAAAGAGAGTAGTAGTGGTTTAATCTGAACTCATGAAAAGGACTTAGGTTTCTCCTTAGCCTAGGAAAAAAAGGTCGTGGAGGTTTGGTTCTCACCCATAGGGGATCACCAATATAATCCCCAGGGAGGAGTCTTGGGATGGAGCAGAAATTTTCCTAACCACTTTAAAAACTTTAGTGTCTCTCTTTCCCTACTTTTAGATTCTGCTACTTCATTATTGCATCTCATATTTACTTTAAAGAACTAAAAAGTTAGCAAACCCTATTCACCCTCCCTAGTGTTGCTTTTTGATCCTACAATTAACCCGAACAATAATTTCATAATCTTTTCAATTCTAAAGAATGGGTCTAAACCAAAATATCCTTTTAAAAATAGAACAAACATTTGTGGTGATTCTACCAATCTATGTATGAGTAGAGAAATCATTGATGATGATGCTTCTGGAAAAAGATGCATCCACAAATTAATCAATAATATAGAACCAATATCAAAATTATATAGTATATTAAGATAATGTACATTGGAATGCACCCTCAAGCTTATATTCTATGTTAATTATAAACTATGAATCAAGCCTTAAAGTGTTAATTAGCACATCAATCCCAACCATTATCAACCACAAAACAATATTTGTTTATGAATATCCATAAGTTCATTGTTTACTAGATTTCGAAAATGTTACATTATTTCTTTTTCGAAAAATTGCTTTTTGATCCCTGTGTTTGGAATATAGTTTCTATTTGATCCATACGTTTTGACATTTCAATAATTATATTCTCCATATGTTTTAAAATTGAACACTTTTACTGGATGCGCACTTTTGATGACATGTTTCAAGTATAATTTTAGTTTGGTCCCTACGTCTTTCAAAAATTTATAATTTTACCTCTAATATTTTAATGATACTAACTTTTAATCTGTGTATATTTTTTTACTTTACTTTGATATTTTTTTTAAAAAAATAAATGCACTACAAAATTAAAATAATTACTCATTCAATATATTAATATTTAAAATTAGCTTATTTATCATTTTAGATCAACATTACACTATATGTGGTTGATCTTTTGTAATTATTTTAATGACTAAATTTATTATTGTTGAAATTCAAATGTAAATTTTTATCAATTTTGAAACATATAAACCAAATAAAAAATTGACCACAATCAAAAGACTATATATATATATATTTATATTCACTGATTTTTATCAAATTTTGTCCTAAAAAAGAACAAAAAAAAAAAAAAATCTATAATAATTTTGTTTAATTAAATATATAATATAGAAAAAGGCAGCTAAAAAATATTTTCTTATACAATTTCATTTTCTTTTTAGTTAATGATTTTCATGATTATAGTTAGTAGGTTAAATGACCACCAATTCCTAATCTTTTCTGTTGCACTTTGATTGATTATTATTAACTTTAATTACAAAAAAAGTATTTATTTAAGGATATATAAGTTTATATTTATATTTATATTTATATTTAATCTTGTTAGTTTGAGATTTAAATTATATTTGGCTAATATGTTTCCAAATTAAATAATTTTTACTAATGATATTAAAACAATGTTCACTTTAATACTTAACTCTAAACCTAAAATATCAAAAAGTGAATATTATTCAAATATCAAGAATAAAAATATTCAATTTAAAAATATAAAAATTAAACTAAAACTAAACCTAAAACTTAGGTGAAGAATAATCTCTCTTTTTTTTTGACTTGAGATTAGTTTATTTATCAAATATAGTAGAAAAAGATCAATAAATTAGAGAGAAAACTTTTTTACTATCAATGTTTTCCCTAGAGATGTCCACGAGGTGGGACGAGACCGAGAAATAACTTACTCGTCCCTACTTCCAAATCAATTTCAAACTCCGCAAAATTCACTGTTTCTTTTTTGCGAGGATAGGGATGGAGATTCTCCTAGAGAAACCACTAGGATCGGATTCCCCGCGATGAATATTTCATTTTATTATATAATTTTAATTAAAATTTTAAAATAATTAAATATTTCTAGAAAATATATAACTAAATTTCAATTGAATAATTAAAAAAAAAATTGTATAGATAATTTTACTTATAAAGATACTTTATCTAAAAATAAAAAATAAAAAATAAAAAAATTACTTTTTATAAAATAAATAAATCAATAAATAAAGAAGACCGGGAATGGAGGATGAGGAATGCACGGAAAATTAATCCCCATCCTAAACTAATTCAAGCGATGTCAAAAGCTAGTTCCCACGAAAAAAATAAACATCTCTAATTGTCAATGAATGTTTCAATTTGGTCCCTATACTTTTCAAAAATCATATACATGCTCAATATCAACATAAAACAAATTACAAGCTTATAAATTTGAAGACTAAAATTAGATATTTAAAAGTATAGAAATCAAAATCATATTTAACCTAATTTTAAATTTTCAATATAACTTTTATAGATTAACAACAAATAAGTGGGTGAGATTCAAACTCATGATCTAAGTAAATGCATACATCAAAGTTAATTCATCACCATAATATCAACACTTGAGAGTTAGAATAACAAGGCATCAAAATTGATTCATCACCATAAGTTTGATCAATAAATTACATCATAGATCATCTCAAAAAATATACATATAATAGACTCTAAATTAGAAACAAGTAACATAGAATCATAAATATTAGTGAACAGAATATTTGTTAAGAGTGAGTTTTTCAACAGACAAATATTAAGTCATTCTAAACTTGTTGTTCTTTAACCTTTTTTTTTTTTCTTTTTTTCTTTCTATTTTTCCTAAAATTTGATTGGGAATTAATAATTAGCTTATAAAACCTATTGTTTTTTCTCTAGATTGAGAATCCAAACACTTACCAAGCTAATATTGTGAAGGGTGGGGCTATATCATATACCATCTTGGGCTTCTATCATATTTTTCTACTAAAAAACAAAACTCGAGCGGCAATTGCAGCTCGAGACACGAAGAGAAGTCGAACAAATGGCTAAAACAGTGAAGTTAAAGGTCGAAGGAGCGGTTTGCATACTCCTGAACCAATGCTCCAAAGAGTGATGGCCTCTGAAGCAGCTGAGAGGGTTTTTCGAATTCTCTTGCTTTTCCTGTTCAACAATGAATAAAAAGAGAATATTAGTTGTTTCGGGTGACTTGATATGGTTTAGATAGTCGTTGTCGGGTCGATGAAACTTGCCTGCATCGATCACCAAAACTCGATCACAATCCATGACTGTGGGAATTCTATGAGCTATGCTTACGATCGTGCATGCCTTGAAATCCTCTCGAATGATGCTTTGAATCAATGCGTCGGTTTTCGAATCGACCGATGCAGTTGCTTCGTCCATGAATAAAAGCTTACTGCGCTTTAGCATTACCCTTCCTAGGCAGAGTAGCTGCCTCTGCCCCACACTCCAGTTTTCTCCATTATCAACAACTGTTAAGATTTGCAACAAATGAATCATCACTCATAAAATTTGGTGAAAGTTGATAAAACTATGAGATAAACACCTGGAGAATCTAGTTTCTCGGGCTTCGAAGCGACAACTTCCTTAAGCTGACACCGGTCCAAGCTCTGAAAGATCGATAACAAACAAGTATTGTCAACAAAAATCGAATAAATCAAACTCATTTGTCGTTACGAGCTTTAAAACCTATATTGTATGATCAGATCTCAGACAATTGTAGCAAAAACAAAGTGATACTCATTAATGATGACAGATTTTACTCTATTTGTGCAGTGCTTAATGGACTAAGCATATAAAGAAAATATGTTTACCTTCCATATCTCATCATCAGAATACTGGCCAATCGGGTCGATATTGCTCCTCACCGTCCCCTCGAAAAGAACTGGTTCCTGAGGAATGATCCCGAGCCGAGACCTTAGATCATGAAGCCCCAATGTGGAAATGTCAATGCCATCAATAATTATTTTTCCTGCTGAAGGTTCGACCAGTCTAAACAGCACTTGGACTAGAGTTGATTTGCCACTCCCCGTTCGACCAACAACGCCTATCTTCTCGCCTGCATTGATGCTTAAAGTAAGACCCTTAATGACCAGAGGAGTGTTTGGCCGGTACCGGACCTGACGCAAAACATATAGCAGAGATTAGATCAATGTTGTATATTATGCTCCAGGCCTATAGCTTGATAACATTTCATTTTAAAAGTGTGCTTGTTTTAACTCTAATTCTAAAATCAAAAGTTTATAAAAACTACTACTTTTTAGTTTTCAACAATTGGCATGGATTATGAAAACATTTTCAATAGTAAGAAAAAACTCAAGTGAAAAGTAGAGTCTATAAACTTTATTTTCAAAATCCAGAACTAAAACCAAATGATTGGTTAACAAGGGCCTATGTTATGCAATTTTCAACCTAAAATTTCAAGAAAGAAATCTCGAACATCCCCGACTACTTCTATCGAGCATCGAGACATCTTGTAAGAACAGGGGATCCCTTGAAGTTCATGAAGTATGAAACATTTGAGGGAGAAAGAGAAAAAATACATGATCTTAAGAAAGGAAATTGTCAATGGCTAGTGCACCTGCAAATCTTTGAGATCAACATTTCCATGGAAAGGCCAATTCAAGGGAGGACGAGAGTCTTTAATTCTCCATGCAGCTTCTGATTGTATAATAGAAAATTGCTTCACCCTCTCGACCGACACCATTTTGTTTTCAATGAAGCAGCTCATATATATCGCAATGAACATGACAGAATTCAAAGACAATCCATACGACAAAGTCAAACCGACATTCTCTGCGAAAGTAATGACAGCTTAAGCAAGCTGAGAAATGTTTGAGGAACAAGATATATTTTTTCATGAGGAAGGACAATTCACACTTACCAGGCTTGATAATGGAGCTTGGTAGTATGATCAAGAACAATGTTGAACAGCAAAACACTACACTTCCAAGCATTTCCAATCGGAATCCCAACCACTCATTTGATCCAATATTATGGAAATCCATTCGCAAATTATTGTTAACTCGACCAATATTTTCTCTACAAAACTGATCTTGTTTTCTAAAAGACCGAATTGTCATAACTCCTTGTATGCTTTCTGAGAAATGATGAATCACAGGTGCTTTTGTAATCGAGTCAAGGCGTGTCAATTCACGAGCAGTAGCAAGATAGTATCCCTATACAATAAAACAGTGTATACAGTTAGATCAGAACAAAGTTGGTTTAAATTCTATAAGCATTCGATGGCATCAGTAGAGTGGGCCATACTTAATTTTCCTCGAGATGGAGAATGTCCTTACCCGATACCAAATGTTAAGAAATAGAAGTGGAATCACAAGGAAAACAGTAGGCCAAGCATATTGACAGGTAATTATGAAGATACTGAGTACTGAAATGTACATTGCAGAAGCAATAGTCAAGAAGAATGGGATGAACAAATCAATGTTCGTCTGATCATTTGAAGCCTAAATGAAAAAAAAGGGTTTAGGACATAACAAATATAATTTGAGACTTAAAGAGTAATTCCAATTAAAGGTAAAACAGGAACTAGATAAAAAAAATGCTTCGTGATGGAAAAACTTACTCGACTTAGTATTCTTCCCGACGGCGTGGTGTCGAAAAACGACATGGGGGCATGCAAGATACTAGTAAGAATTTGAGAAAAGAAAATCTGAGCAGTCCTAAGACCTATAAGTATAAAAGAAAGTGATCTGCCGATCACCAACACAACTGAAACGACAGCAATTGCGGCATAAACAGAAATGAATAATGTAGGATTCATCGTTGCAGCACGCTCTGCCGAAGTTTCATATGCCAACCAATAATCACCAGCCATCAAAGATGCTTGCCATACAAAGGAGAAAAACAAGGCTAACACAGCTCCCCACCATCCATAAGCCTCTGTGCAATAAAGTTTATACACCTCTAAGCTAACACTCCCAGTTACCCTCTCCTCGGCTTTGATGAGTTTTGATGAACCCTTTTCAGCCTGTGGTTGATCAACATGATCATTATCGCCATTGACTACTTCCCGAGAAGGAGTTAAAGGAGGTTTAGGAGTAGAAACTTCAAGTGTAGGATTGCAGCTATCCACAATTTCCATGGAGGTCTCATGTGCTGCAACCAGAGCTCCAAATTCCATTCCACCCTCTACTAATTCATTGTATTTTCCAGATTGGACAACGGTCCCATCTTTCATGACCTAAC
The DNA here is from genome assembly GCA_037832605.1 of Cyclanthera cordifolia. NCBI lineage: Eukaryota > Viridiplantae > Streptophyta > Magnoliopsida > Cucurbitales > Cucurbitaceae > Cyclanthera > Cyclanthera cordifolia. The sequence continues at coordinate 13,863,801 of JBBMEG010000022.1, forward strand.
ATAAAAAAGAAAAAAAAAAAAAATTATCTAAGCCATATTATTATTATAGAAGTTATGTAACTAAGAAGCTAGAAATAAAGAACTAATGATGGTCATCAAGCACATACGATGATTCGATCAACATTGTGCAAGAAATCAACTTGATGAGTGACAAGGACAATCGTCTTGCCTTTGAGTGCTCCTCGAACACATTCCTGAAGATTCAAAGATTTAGATCAAAAGAAAAATAAGTCATGTGATTGAAATTATAGGAAGGAAAAAGGCAACATTTGTATGGCTCTTAATCTTCAAAAGCATTATTATATAATTATGATAACTTTGATAGAATTCAAGCAGACATCTTTAAAATATATACCATTAGAGGAAAAGGAACATAAAATAAAAGTTGATTTTTTTACAACTAGTATTAAATTGTGATTATTGTGAAACAGAGCTGTATCCTTCTCTGCATAAATTCTAAACACATGAAACCTCATGCTATCATGATCAATTGCACAAAAGTAGACAAATAAATATGTACTTTGAAAATTTCAGACCCAGTATGTGCATCAACCGCACTAAATACATCATCGAGAAGATAAATATCGCAGTCCTGATATACAGCTCGGGCAAGTTGTATCCTCTGTTTCTGCCCGCCACTGAGGTTAATGCCACGCTCACCGATCTCAGTCTGATCTCCATACTCCAACATTTCCAAGTCTTTCTCTAAGCAACAAATCCTGACAACTTCCCTATATCTCTCTTTGTCCATAGGCAAACCAAATAAGATGTTTTCTGCAATGGTGCTGTTTTGTATCCATGACGTTTGAGCCACATAAGCAGTAGTCCCACAAACATGAACCTGTTGATGTTTGAAACATGTTACATTAGATAATGAAAAGAACTTATATGCTCGTACGCGCATTAGATAAATGATTTGTTTATATCAATAGAAAGACAGAACAAACTTGAAGTGAGCAGCATGGGCTTAACTGCTAGCTTATGAAGCTGTTAGGTTCATAAACTTCACAACTTACTATGAGAACAAACTATACCTTTCCAGACAATTTATGCATCTCACCAAGAATTGAAGCCAAAATAGATGACTTTCCTGATCCTACAGTCCCAACAACAGCTGTAAGTTCTCCCTTTTTTATATTCAAATTTATATCATTCAAAACTGCTTCTTTATTCGAATTGTCATCCCAGCTAAATCGACCATTTTCAACTACCACAGCAATATTTTCATGGCATCCCTCAGCTCTTTCAACTGAATCTTCGGCCAATTCTTTGCTCAACATGAATTGATCCAACCTCCCAAGTGATACCATTGCTTGTGAAAGCGATATCATCGATTGAGGAAATGTTCGGATAGGCTCCTGCAACAACTTGAAGATAGTTGTCATTGTGAACACTGTTCCGGTATCAAGTTTAACGCCTAGCAATAGAGCAGCCCCAAAGGTAAGACTTGATACAATTATTGGCGTACTCCACATGACAATAATGTTAGCAAACATTGAATACAGGAATTTGCTTAGCCATTCGAATTCCGATGCACGAAAAGTTTGAATTCTATCATTGAAATGCTCCTCCCATGCTTGAAACTTGATCACCCGCATGTAATTCAGCATCTCATTCGTTGCCTTCATTCGTGAATCACGATTCGTCATTACATTGAATTGGAACCTATTGTTCTGCTGAGAGCCGAACACAGCGAATATAAGAACACCAATAAGTGCAACCAGTGTAACAACCGTAGCAACACCTAGGTATGCAGAGAGAAGCGCCATACCAACACCAAGTTGCAATGGCATCATCCATACCGCATGCAATTGTAGCATCATGTCGGAAAGCTGTTGTGTATCAACAGCCATGTAATTCACAATCTGTCCTACCCCATGATTCAGTCTAGAAGATGATGATAGTCTTAAGCCTTTCTTGTACAAAGAAGTAATAAGTGTGCATCGAATTAGCATGCCAATCTTTTGAGAGCTAAAATTGAAGTGATGCGTAGTGAGAACTTCACAAATTTTGGCAGCAAGAAGAATCAGTACAAGATAGTATCCTTCATAGGGGGAGCTTCCTTTTCCAGCAGTGAAATGAACAAAACGTTGAATAAGGACAGGCCCTACATACATGACACAAATACGCACGATAGCCAGGAAGGCAGTAAAGGCAACTTCCTTCCAAAAGCAACGAAGCAATGTCGTTAGAACTGGGTGAGTGGACTTTTCACAAGGTTTAGGCCACATTGCTTCAAAGAGGATCGACATTTTCTCAGCTCTATGTTGAGGTGAAAGAGATGGAACTTCTTCTAATTGGAGAGGGTCTTTGTAGCCTTTACATAACAAGGGATTCATCCACAACCAAAAGGCCTTCGATATAATCGTCGCTGAAGCGAATAACGACACGTTCAATTTACTTGGAAACGGCTCAATTAAGTCACTTTGTTCATCAAACTCCGGATAAGATGCCATAGTCACCATAACTCCTGTTGATCCTTTTATAGCAACAAAAAGAAGAACTACTGACAGTGGAAACGAGGCAATGGAAATTATATCATCCGAAGTCAAATCAAGTTCATCAGCCCCTCTGTTAGAGACCAAACGCTTAATTGCAGATGCCATAAACAAGGAAATAGTAATGAAATTCATAACCCAATAAATTCGAAGTGTAAGTTGATGCTTGACAACTTCAAATCTTTTATCATGGATTATTAAGATTGTAATGACTGCATGAGTCAATGCTTGAACTAACCAGAATGCGCCATTGGCAATCCTCCATGCTGAATGAATGCTCGAGGAAAATGTCAGGATACTTAAAGCAAGGTAGCAGATGGTTAACAGGCCAGAAACAACTAGAGAGAGTTTAAACAAGATGGTGGTTGTTACAAGAGGTCTATTGCTACCTATGAGAGGTTTGCTTATGTCATAGTTTATCCAATCATCTGATTCGTGTCGAGAAATCAGCTTTCGTACGACGAAAACTAAGAGTGTAAGCAAGAACATGATATCAATAGAGGATAACAGAACCCTTTGAGAGCAAGGTGAAAGAAAAATGAACTGTGACCATTGGAATATAGCTCCAGCAGCCTTGTCCTCTGAGGAATGAATCATGGAGCAAGAAGGTGAATTCAACCAAGAGATAGAAGCCATGGCTGGAAATTATAAGCACAAAACTATTTGATTTTCTTCTCGTAGGAGACTGTCCAGTTATTCCTCTAATTCCCTGAAAAGTGATAAGGAACAAAAGCAATGGTCAGTTCACAATGCCATCCATTCCTTCGATGGTCCTTCAATATAAAACAAAGACTTATTTCATCTAGCAACATTCGTGGGTAGGAGTTAAGAACTCGTAACATCTTGATAACTTGATTATACAACATGACACTCAAACCATGCTTTGTTGACATATGAACCAAAGACTTTTTTCATTTTCGTGAGTGTTCGTGTCAACTTATTCACTCATAACTATTCTTGCGAGACATACCGATTGACACTACAACATATAGAGGTCAATAAACCCAGATCCATAGGTAGCTAATTCCTAAGTAGCTAGACTTACAATTTTGTTCCATTTCAATCCCCTGAACTTACAAATTTGTTCCATTTGGACCCCTAAACTTCTAAAAATTTAATTTTAGTCATTGGACTTACAAAAAAAATAATATCAATTTTAGCCCTTATTAAAATATTATAGTTAAGTTTTCTTAAAAAACATATCATCTTTCCCTAGCAACTTGATAAATATATTCACATATTTTCTCTACTTGTATTAACATTATTAACATCATTGAACCAATTTCATTAAATACTAAATTTTAAAATTATGATAAGAACCAATTTTAAACTTATATTGAAGTCTAGGGACTAAAATTGAACTATTCAAAGTTTAAGGATCAAAATGGAATAAGCTTGAAAGTCAAGGGACTAAAATTGGACTTTTGAAAGTTTAGGGACCATAATGGAACAAAGGTAAAAGTCTAGGGACCAAAATGGTATTTTAACCAAAATTTTATAATATTGACCCTCTTCGACCACTAGACTCTTAAGACTATAAAAGAGATGAACATGAAAGATTGGATTACAAAGCCAATTGAATAATAAACGAAAGATCAATGAAATAAGAAAGAAAGGCTGGCATGCGCACATAGGATAAGGAGTGAACTAGAAAGATCTTATCAAATGGATGGAGAAAATAGAATCACAAACTGAGTTCAACCATGTTAGGAGAAACTTTGTAGAACCAAGAACAGAAAATTCAGCTAACAAGAAGCATGCTCAACTAATGCATGATCAAAAGTTTATGGGTTCAATAAGACAAATATAAGATTAAAAGAAAATTTGTAAGTTCCCCGGCGAACACGAGTATCATAGTTCCTCAAACCAAAAGATACCATTTATGTTCAAAGATGACAAAATTTTCCGACAATGAGAATGATTTAGAGCATTTGACTACTCAGTTTGTTACCACTAATTAAGAATATTATATAACTTCAACATTTGACTACTATAATTAAAACTCATTCATTTCAAGTTCTTACATGCTGAATTATGTAAATCACCAATCAACCTAAAAACTTAAGTTTATAGGTTGGGGTAAATTTAATAATATCAATTATCACTCTCCCTCACTTGTGGACTAAGAAATTTTAAAAATGTTCTACAAGTGAAATTAATTTTAAATGGAGAGAAAACACACGGCAGGGACTCAATCTCAAGACCACCTACTCTGCTACCACGTGAAAATTAAAAGAGGAATAGTTATTTTTGTCAATAGGAATTCTTAAATAGAGAAGTCCAACCTATACAAAAAAGGAAAAAAACTAATACAATAGGATTTTATCCTCTACAATAATTACAAGATATATTGTCTAGTCAATAAGGAAACAAATAATATTAAAATAAATCAGAATAACCAACAAAAACACTAAACGGACCTACAACGACTATTATATACTAATATTCTACAGAAGCAATACTGAATAGCTGAGGTACTGGGAGAACCCAAGGAAGCAAATTAAAAGCCAAGAAGAAGGAAAGATTAAAGGTGAACAGTGTGCTATTATACTGAGTTCATCTGTCCAGTATAATATCTTCTTGTTGATAAAGATCAAGGTCATTGTTTACTAATATTATTTAAGGGCAACAGTACATTAACTTTCTTAACTGAAACACTAATTGAAGTTTGATATTGAGTGCCTCAATAAAGAACATAGCAATGCTTACGAAAATATACCAAAATAAATAAAAGCACAAAAGCTAAACAAAACCATTAATTGTTGTAACTAAATTAATCCCAACTCATCATTTTCAGAGTTGATCGATGGATTAACATAATTTGTCGTGGTATCAGGTCGGGAGATCTTGAGATCGAAACCCTGCCAAGTCATTTCCTCCCCATTTAAAATTAAATTCCTATTGCTTGAAATTCATCAAACTTCTAAGCTCACAAGTGAAAGAAAGGTAAGTTGATACTATTAAATTTACTCCAACTTACTAGCTTAACATATTGAAATGATTGGTAGTTAAACATAATTCAACAAAATATTTGATTTCTTCAAAAAAAAAAAAAACAGAACGTTCTCAATAGGGATGAACTTATAACCTTTTTTAACTAGATGAACTTATTCCTAGGATTGTTTGGATGGTGGTTTGGCTAGGAGAATGGATAAATCCAGAAAAAAATAAAATCTTGTTTGATATGGAGAATTAGGAGTGATTGTGGCAGAAAGCTCTCATTCGATATCAGTAGTTAAGAGTAGTTAAGATAGAAAACAGCGAATAGCCAAAAGGGTTTAGGAGTGGTCACCTGCCCTAATGCACTGCCCTCTTAACATTTAAATAATTAAAAACTGTTAGAAAGTGTGGGCATCCATCTCAAAACCAATTGGCAATAAGAGGAGTAGCCCATCTTGTATTATATGTGGTTGGAGGACTCCCCACCTTACCGATGTGGGATATTTGAGATCCTCAACACGCCCCCTCAAGATGGGGCCTCTTCGGGGCTCACCAATCTTGACTCGGATCTCAATTTCACTTTTATTGGACCGACTACCCGTTTGGGCTTAATGGGCTCTGATATCATGTTAGAAAGTGTGGGCATCCATCTCAAAACCAATTGGCAATAAGAGGAGTAGCCCATCTTGTATTATATGTGGTTGGAGGACTCCCCACCTTACCGATGTGGGATATTTGAGATCCTCAACAAAAACAACTACACATCAAGTACTTAACCTGAAATTGAACTTTGGCTTAAAAACAAAGCTGAAAATGATGAACTATTTTATTTGGAATACTAAAATCTTCGAATAGTAAATAAATATCAGTTTTCTTCACACCAAAACAAGAATAGTAAAGTTCCAAAAAATCAAAAGAAAGAAACGAGTTGACACAAAAAAGGGGAAAGGGCAGAGCAGAGAGAGCCAAAAGCAGAAAATACAAAACAGGGCAAAAATTGATGGACACTCCAAAAATCAATTTTTTCATAACAGTACAAAAATGATTCCATTCAAGTAATGGCTCCTTAGACCAAAAGTTCCAAGCAAACCCCAAACAAACAAAGAGTAAAATATGTCATTATTAGATAATGTTTATTTATTTATTTCTTTACTAACCAGACCTGATGATTCTATTAAAGAAATGATGAAAAAAAGAGAGCATAATGCTAGGTAAAAACACAAGATGTTCATATTGTTAATGTACATGCTTAATACTAAACATATATATAACAATATATAGTTTGAATTTGATAAGAGTTAAACAAGCCAAAATCCGGTAGAACTTTAACTCAAATAAAATTATAACTCAACCCTTACGTTCGATTTATGGGTAGTTCGGATCATCCGAACTTATACACACCCATACTTAGAAACCATGGAAGAAATGATGATATTTCCATCAAAACAGACTGAAAAAATCAAAACCCATAAGAACAAAATGCAAATGCATCGCTTAAACTCTTTAGCAGCTCAAAAACTGCACCCAAACAACAAACAGAGAAATGCTCTGTAAAATCAGAGGATTCCAAGTAAAACCCAGATGAAGGAGCAGGAAATTCGTATGAACAGAGATTCATAAGCAGAAATGGGCATAGGATAAAAGAGATAAAAACCTGAAGGAGAATCGAAAATGGGGTTAGGGTTTAGTTCGAAGCCCAGATGAAGAAGAAAAGCAAAAGCGTGGTTGAAGCTTGACCACAACCAACACCTGCACTTTGATCGAAATGGGTATTTAAAGAACAGAGAGAAAGGCAGAGGACTGACATACGTGAAAGACGTTCATAATTAACAGGATATTGGTCTATGATCTTCCGTTAAATAACCGATTTCCAACGTTAGAGACAATGCACTCAAATAAATTTGGATATGAATCTCTAACGGGGTTGGTTAGTGATTTAATAAAAGAGTTATTTTGAGTATTTAGTAAGTGTTCGTTTGTTTGAAGGTTTGAGTAGAGGATTTAAAATGAGTATTATTAATTTTTGTTTGTTTGAAAGTTTTAATTGAGTATTTAGGGAGGAATTATGAAAAGTGTTTTGGATGTGATATTACGTAGGAATATTTTTAAATAATTTTTTTTTTGTAAATGTATTTGCATAAATAAGAGAAAAAAAAAATTCAAAAAAATTGCACGTGGCGCTGAAATGGGACAGTCTACTCCTTACTCTAGACAAATTCTGAAAAAAAAAAAAAAACCTAAAACACCATTTAACTTAAAACCAACTTCCATTTTAAAACCTTTTAACAAACACCCCTAAGATACAACTACTCTGTCACCCACTTATATACAATTCAAATCTAAATTGGTCAGTGGCGCAGCGATTTCATTGATGGGTGTTATTCCAGTTCAACACTAGCATTCTCTCTACGTAGGATTTGTTATCCTCCTCCCCCAATTTGTACTCAAAAAAAAAAAAAAAAAAATCTAAATTGTATATTGTATTGGGGTTTGTCTTAATCTTCAATTGATCAGGTTTAGAGATACATTTTGAATAAACCCAACAATTTAAATTTGACTTCATATTTTCAATTTTGTTACATCCATCTTTTAATTTGTCAACGATTTATGAATAATATAAATTATTTTTTATAATTTACACCAACTTATATTATAGTACATAAAAATTATACACAAAATCTATGGACAAAAAGTAATTTTCTCATTATTTCCTTTTGTTTCTTTTGGAAAAAAGAAGCATTTTCTTCGCTGTCAAAAGATGATTTTTTTTTTTTTTTTGGATAAAGATGAAAAATTAAATCAATGAAATTTGGCAGTATGGTAGGTATGATGACTGGCTCGCAGTCCCCCAACAAGCCCCTCTACTCTTCTCTCTCTCTTTTTGAGTAGCCCGATCAAACCTTTCAATAATAAAGTTCACGTTTCTCTCTCTCTTTTTCCCTTGAAAATGTTAGTTAGAATGCTTTTTTTGTACCTAAGAAATTTGTTTGATTTTGATGTATAATTTAACCAATATGTGTATCTTAGTAGTGAGAATAGATGAGATGCGAATAGAATACTTCATTTCCTACTATCAAGTTTCATCCTATCAATTTTTTTTTTCTTTTTCTTCCCGTCAAACATGTGATATCTTTCGTAAACAAAAATTTATAAATATTTAATTTCCATCATTTTTTTTATTGAAACCATAAATTCATTCATCAGTCGAAAGTGGGCGAATCCGCTCCAACATCATCATAGAGGCAACTTCAGGAGGATAATCTCATACTCAGAACATCGTCTGATCAACTAGAACCATCCAAAGTTTCTAAAAGAGAAAGGAAAAAAAAACATTGAAATATAGCAGCCTTCGCTAAAAAATCTGCTACACAATTACACTTGTGCCTTTATAAAATAAAAGGAATGGACTGAAAACTAGGAATTGAGAGATATCAGCGATCATATTGTTAAATTCAGTAACATCTTGGAAAATACCGTTGATAAGATCAATGACCACACGAGAATTGGATTTCGTCAGGATCGAAGTGTAAAGACCCGGCCCAAACTACAGGTCCAAACCTAGGTATTTTACCCTAATGCACGAATTTTCAACACTTAGCTGGCGTAGGCATGTTCTTAAAACATAATATTCAAATAAAAGAATTAACTGTCATTAAGTTCAAAAGCTCTCAAAACAAGTTAAGGGTACCCGAGTGAATCTAAAACAAGAAACATCGTTTAAATACTAAAAGAAGTGCATATGCCATGAGAATATGCTGAAGGATCATAAGGAAAATAAACAGTAAAGAGTTCAACAGTGCCTATGGTCAAATCCAGCTCGATTATCCATCCTGGTACAGACTTGTCGTACCTGTGAAATTCCACAGTGGAAATAGTGAGTTTGTGAAAACTCAGTAAAGACCCCCAAGCCGAGATCATACATGAATATATCCAAAATGAAATAAAGATGCCTTAACCATTCCCGAATCACCAGACCTTCCATTATCTTAGCCCCCACCTTGGATGCCTCTCCTGGAACCGATCACATTGGGATCTCCTGAGTGATCACAAACGATTCACCCCATACCCCTAACATCAGTAGAGGGGCTCCACGAGCCATCCATATTCAGCTTCCACGATCCAACAGAGGGAGCAGACCAACCTCTCATATAATTTGCAAGGGTCACATCATTTCTTTCCTTCAATTAGGATTTTCAGCATTAAGTTTTAAATAGCTCAACATCCAATTTTGTGTTGCACCAGTGCACCTATAGGTTAAAAGTTACAACGGCCCGAGATCCTATCTCTATTCGTTAACATCATGATTATTCCACTAAAGGTTTGTGTTGAACTCTTTCACATAATCAGTCATCTGCCATGTGATTTTTCACGAGCTTGTTCATACTTCACAGTTAGGATAAGAAATCTGTTCTACCTTTGTGGTTTCATCTTTTTCTTTAAGCGTCACTGATTCCTCTAATGAACAAGTTGTTTATAGTCTCATTATAAACCAATGTCTTCTCAAGCAAATGAGAGGTGTGTACTCTTTTTTCATGTCCCAGAATCAGTTCTTAAGGGAACAACTCTACATCTTCATCAATAATAGAGAAGACGTGAATTTCTTCTTGTGATGTTGCGTTCCCAGCCACTCACTACGACAATTCATAACGTGGAAGGCTTATTAACCAAACGTTGTTTGGCTGGTCTCACCTATGCACATCAAATGACAATTTCATAAAGCAAGAGTTCACAATCCACTCAAGATTTAGATCACATCAACATACGATCATTCTTAGTGAAGAGTTGATGCAAGTCTATAATGAATTACTAGATCGATCATAAAGCTTATGGTCTCATCTTAGGCAAAAACTTCTTTTTTCTAGGCACCTCCACTCACATGTCTCCACATGAACAACCAGTATCAGGTCATTTGCAACATTTGCATAGCCAACCGTACCAACAATGTCACTAGAACTTAGACGTTATACCTTAATCCATATACTGTAGATGTTTTAGGTTATTAACTTGGAACTAGATCCACTTGTATATGTCTCACGTACTTGTCCAAGTGTACATCTAAATAACCATCGACATATCGACATTAATCCAATTAATGCGATAAGGTCGAATGTCTTTTGTATGTTAAATGTGCAATTACTGAAAATAATAGCCTTTATTAATAACTAAAATATTACATTAATGTCTAACATTAAATGTTTGTTCTTTAATTTCACACTACTAGCCTTTAGGGGTACAACCCCAAGCATATATATTGTATACACTTTAGGTTATTAACTTGGAACTAGATCCACTTGTATATCCCACATACTTGTCCAAGTGTTCATCTAAATAACTAAGGGAATATCTCTATTAATTTCATTAATGCTATAAAAATGAAGGACACTTGAGTATTAAATGCGCAATCAATAAAAATAATAATCTTTATTAATAACCGAAATATAGCACTACATGTCTAACATTAAAATTTTTGTTATTTATTTGTAAACTACTAGGCCTTTAGGACACACACCCTAACACAATATGTCTCACACATTGGAGATTTTCGTAGTGAGTAGCTAGGAACGCAGAGTCACAAGATGAAATTCACTCATTCTCTAATATTCTTGAAGTAGATGAGTTGTTCTCTTAAGAACTGATTTTGGGGCTTAAAAAAATATTGTACCATCTTCTCACTTTCCCGAGAGGATACTAGTTTACGGTTTGATCATGAACAACTTATTCCTTAGAGGATTCGGTGGCGCTTAAGAAGAAAGACGTAATAATAAGGGTAAAATAGACCTTTGACCGAGTTGTAGTTATGTATGACTTGTGAAATATCATTTAAAAGATGATTGATTTATATTTATGGACATAATTTGTCCTATAGTGTGAAAGAATTCAACGCATGTCTTTTGTGGAATAGGCTTGTTGTTAATGAATTGGATTCGAAGTCGTCGTTGAGCTTTCAATCTATAGGTTCATCGTCCTCGAGCTAGCTCATATTGAGGAAAATTTAAATGGATAATTAGTTTTAATATTTCAAACTAATTAATTAATATGTTGGACAAATTAATCTAAATGAATTTAATTTTATTTATTAAACTAAGTATTAGTACGTTGGATATATTAATCAATTAATATTTTATTGGATAAATATTATTTGTAGAGGATTAATTACTATATTGTGTATATTAATTTGAGAATAATTATTGGATAAATATTCATTGATGATTTTATTAAATGTATTGTTTATATTAATATTTATTAAAATTATTGGATAATTAAATAAGAATTAATTAGTTATTTAATTAATTAATCGAATATAGTTACTTATCGACTAAAGTAACCCCGAGCCTAGCTATAAATGAAAACCCTAAAAGCTATATTGTAGACAATTCGCTCTTGAGCTAGAGTTGCCTCCTAAACAGCTTTTACTACTCTTTGGAAGATTGTTGTAAACCAATCAAAAAAGTCTAATTCATTGGAGATAACCGATCCAACTCATTGAAGGTAAAGAACCACTAATTGATCAGAGGAATCAACTATATATGTAAGTTCTTTATTGTTTTTTCTCCTTCGCTTCTGTTGCCCTTGCATGTTTAATTGTCAATATAAGTTTCGGGTCTGTTCCATCATTTCTAATGTCATTCTTTCTAAATGTAACATGTATATAAAAAAGGAATTGATTAGTGTAGTGTGTCATTTATGTGGAAGGGGCTAGAGGGAGCAACATTCACAAATTTTGAGAGAAGGTTTGGAATTACTTTTTTTTCATGGTTCACATTTTGATATTTACTTGAATGTGGATGGTGGTATTGACTTTTTGGAGGGCATCTCCGAAGATCTTCATAAAATCATTGCAATTATTTGTGGTGTTGGTTTATATAATTTAATTTACTCAAACCTTTAAGGAATGTTGCATGATTCTGAAGGCTGATCGAAGTTTTGATGGTTGTAAGTCTAGATGTAGAAACTTATCTGTTAAGGTTTGAGGGTTAGGCCATTAAAGAAGGTCTCAATCATATTCTTGAGGCAAAAATTTTTGGGTTTTCTCCAATTCTAGTGGAGTCTGATGCTTGAGTAACGGTCGAGTCTGACATTTCAGTGGTTGTCAATAACATCAACGAGGGCTTCCTAAATGTTTATGTACGTTTGTTGTTTGATTTATAATGTTTTCAAATAAATAAAGCTTAAAATCATTTTATATGATAAGTTTTTTAGCTGATCTAAAAATTCATATAAAATTTAATTCCTACCATAATTTTTTTTTCTTTTTTTTTTTTTATATTCAAAAAAAAAAAAAAAAAACAAAAACAAAACTCTTATTGGACCTCCAAACTAATTTATGATTGTTAATTTGATAAATTAACTTTAAACTTATTATCCTGACTATTTTCTTTTATATTCATTTCAACCAATCTTAAATGTACATCAAAATGATTTTTTTTTTTTTTTTTAAATACATGAAAATGAATTAAATTTAAAATACAAAAAACAAAAATAGCAACTAACCAACCAATTTAAAAATCAATAGCATGTAGGCAAATTTTACTTGCTTTATTTATCTTTCAATTTCCCTTTCCTTTTTCCTTTTTTTGAATTTGTTTTTTTATGAACTAAGAGTTACAAATTTAGTTATATTTTCCAAAGGTTATATGACTCTATTTTGGTCCATATTTTGATCATCTACTTAAGTTAATATAATATATTTTCTTTTTAGTATACATAGTAGTTTGGAAGATTCTAACCATAAATCTCGTAATCGTTTTTATATTTACATGTCGATTAAGCTATTTCAGTTAATAATAATATTTTCTTAACATTTGTTTGTATACGCTTTGGTTTTGATAAGTATTTATGGTTATTGCTATTTAATTGGTAATGTGATTCTTTTTAAAGTTCAACAATAACCATTGATT